>PVJH01002828.1:0-157633 GCA_004026705.1 Nesogale talazaci
AAAAAGAATGCCAATTTCCAGATTCACTTCTGATATCTTTTCATACTGATTGTCCTTGAAGTGGGAGTTGCTTTCTTCCTCAGAATAGCTAAGTAGATTGATGTTACCTCTGCCTGCTCCCCATCTGGACCCTCCCGGGGTTATGGTCTATGTGCTGCCTCATCATCTCCCTTCCTTTGTTCAGGGTGGTGACAAAGGTCTTCCTTCCCTTGGCACATTTATCTTCTACCCCCAGTGTACAACAGAACATACACTAGACTAACTCATTAATTTCTACTCATTTATTGATGACCTTTCTTAGGTGAGTTATTAAGTCATCAATAACTTCAGAGAACTAAATGAATGAACTAAAATCTGGGGCAGGAGATATTTAAGATAAACACTAAAAATTTCATCAAGGATCAGCATAAAAGTAAACTCTGGGTCATCAGTGGTATTCTCCCCACCTGGGAAAATATGCTCCACAACTGCTGCCTTCTAATTGGACTTCAGTTTGTTTCTCTGCAAAGTAGCGAAATGAATAATACTTCCAGTCTCCCAAGGAAGTAAAGATTTTTTTTTTAAAAAAAGACTTTATGAATCAACCTTTTTAATCCCCGACTCCCACAAATGCTACTAATGTATGTTGCTCCCATCAGTTGACAAAACTTCCCCCAGAAGGTTTGCTGACATCCGAGGCAATGGACTGGTTGCATTATCCCATCATCCTTTGAATTCTGGTTAATTCTTTCAGGAGCACCTGAGTTCTCATGGATTTCCCTCAAGAAATGAGATAAAATGGGGAAGAAAAAGCAGGGGACATTGCTAAGACCTTGAGAAACCCTTTAAACCTATGTCTAAGAATCTACAGAAATTCCTAATGAATTTCATTGTGAGAGGGACACTTTCAACAATGTAAGCTTTCACCCTGCTAAAGGGAGTCCCTATGGTTTTCATTATGTCGAAGGGTATCTACAAAGGAGTCCTGGGTCATGGCTCCCTGTTGAACTGCCAACTTCAAGTTCAGTGAGTCGAAATTGCCAGCTGCTGCCAGGGTTAAAAATGGGGCTTTCTACTCCTGTATGAACTGTTATAGTCTCATTCTACTCTGTCCCATATGGCCACTCTGAGTGAACATCTACTCAATTGTATTCAGTTTTAGGGAGTATATACAACCATTCCCTGTCAGCCTTCAGGGATACCCCAATATTTGGACAAGTTTGCATTAAGATAACTCTTTCCTCTAGTCTGTTCTCTGTTTTTTCCATTGGGGTTTCATCTGGATGAGAGAAAATTTGGCTGCAAACATGCTTTGAAACCTCTTCAGGTCCCAGTTACCTCAGCTTTTTAATCTGAAAAATGGAAATACTAATAGAACCTATGCTATCAAATTGTTTGTTATGGGAAGTAAATGAGTCAATTAACAAGCAGACAAGTCTTAGAACAATGTCTGGTCCATGTTATGTGGTCAAGAAATGCCTTCCATTATTATTATTGTCAATAATAAATGTATGGCCTATTGTAATAATGTATGGTATTTTTTCCCTAGGACTAAGACCTTAGAGACCATCCTATCCAATTTTTCCAGTTCATTTAACAGACAAAAAATGGCAGCCCAGAAAAGTTAAGTAGCCATATATCGAATGCCTTTGCTGTCTACAATGTATAGGCCAGGTGAGCGGGTCTTTGGAGTCTAAGAGTCCTGAATGCATATTCCAGCTATATCCTATGCTGCCTGTGTAATTTTGCATTCATTTCTTCCCTTTAGGGTTTCCTCTAAGTCCTCGTCTGTAAAATCAGTATACACAATCTACCTTACTGGATTGCTTTGAAATTTTGAAAAACAATGAAAAAGGGATGACAGGATAATGGGACTAGCCCATTGCCTGGGATGCGGTGACTACTCAGTATGGGGACTGTCGTTATTGAGAAGAGCATTCAGCTGGGCCGAGGCAGCATGAATGCTAGAATTTTCTCCTGGCTGCTTATAAACTCACCACTATATCTCCCCAACTTTGAAACCCCAAAACAACCACATTCACTGCCATCGAGTTCATGTTAACATAGGCAGTTTGTTCTGTCAGCTGAACCCCCAACATGCTGTGTCTGTTGGAGAGATGACTGACTCAGAAACTTGCACAGATGATGAAGAAAAACTCTTTAGCAGTGATGTTCCCAATCTGACACCTTTGCCTGGGTGCAGATAGCTAGAGAAAGGTGAAGAGAAAATTGGAAATTGAACTGGACACCCTGATATCCTTTTGAAAGAATAAGATGAATAAATTCTAGCTCCACATAGCAAGGTCTGACACTCCAGCTCTATCAGAAAACAGAGTTCTATGAGTTCCCCACAATGAAAATTGGACACGAGCAATCTGTTCCATGTACCACTAAGTTTCAGAAATACTTCCCAGATTTATAGTGCTTATTTATAAACCAAAGACCATGAGAAGTTCTACATTAAAAAAAAAATCTAATGCGGCTGACTTCATCCTCGATACAGACTCCCTATCATGATCATGAAGCACATTGGCAGACTAAAGGACAATGCTTAGGAGACTGAACAAGGTTTGCTCATCAGAGATCTTAAGGCAACTGATGACAAGGTCCACTAGTCTGGGTTTGCTTGCCATTGCGAGTCTCCATTTGTACCATTAGACAAAGGATAAATGGCTTAATAAAGATGGGCCATGCTTTACTATCTTGAATTCTCATATCATTTGTGGACAGCAGCGATACAGCACGTGTTGGTACACACATGCAAATGCTCCAGATGTCAAAATATAGCCCTTTGAGTCCAGCTATTCATGTTTACCTAACAGTGGAATTGGCTGAAAGTGCAAAGATAATAAATTAATAAGAGGAGAACAAGCAAGTTGGCCTAGCTACAGGCCTGAGGTTGGCAGAGCAGTGGAATTGCTGTTGTTCTTCACATGCCATCATGTCTACTGAAAAGCAATCACATTACTACTGGTCTGGAAATTCCTGGGAGAGTTGAGAATGGAAAATGTGAGCCAAAAAAAAAAAAGCAAAGCAATGAAAGGCACGTTATCAATAGGAGCTTGGAATTCATTTCTGTTAAAATGCAAAAGAAAGTTCACAAAAGAAAGAAAAATGTCACTATCTCCATAATGCAAAGATTTTTTTCACCATCTTTCCTTTTACTCACATTTTCCTCCTCGATTCTCACCTAGTACCAAAACCAAGCCCACTGACACTGAGTTTATTGTGACTCACACAATCCTATAAGGCAGAGTCGAATGTTCTCAAGGGAGCTCCAAGGTTGTAAGTCTTTAGGGAAGCAGAAAACCTCCTCTCTTTCTCTCCTTTGAAGCACCTGGTGGATTTGACCCCTGAACTTTCCGTTAGCAGCCACATCCTTAACTCACCGCACCCCTGTGGCTCCTGTACTCACCTAAGCACCCATCAAATACATTCTTTTTCTCTTCTATTCCTTTAAGACCCTTCCTCCCTCCATCCTTTTGTGGCGCTTTGGTGGGGGGGGGGCGGGGGAGAATATCAGACAAGAATGATGAGAGGCTTCCTGTGAGCAGCCCTGATGGTGTTGTGGCTTTGCATTAGGTTGCTAACCACAGGCCAGCACTTTGAACCCGCCCACCACCTCTGGGGGAAGGTGGTGCTCTCTGCTCCTGTGAACGGTCTTAGGAACTCACAGCGGCGGTTGTGCTCTGTCTGGGCGGGCCTCTATGAGTCAGAGTCCCCGTCCATGGCAGTGGAGCTTTATGAGTAGGCTTTCTGTGAAGTGTAAGAGATGGGTTGCTGCCAATATGGATGAGACCTTGGGCTGCTAACCACAAGGTCAGATGTTCAGAACCTCCCCGCAATTGTCAGGAGAAAGATGGAGCTGCATGGTCCCATACCAATTTATTATTGCTATATAGGATCACTATGAGTTAGAACCAACTTGATAGCGCGGGTGGGGAGGTCGGGGTGGTGGTGGTGTGTGTTTTATGGGATATGAAGGAGACACGGTTGAGCTGTTAAAGGAAAGTTCAGTAGATGGAACCCGCTAGCTGCTTCGCAGGGGAAATTGAGATGTTCTGCTTCCAGAAAGAGTATAGCCACAGAAGAACGAGGGGAACCCGTCTACTCTGCCCTATACGATCACTATGAGCCAGAATCAGGGTGAGATCAGGAATTTTTTTCTAAGCAGAATGGTATCAAAAGTTAACTAGAGTCTTTGCAAGTGACTTATTTAAGAAGAAAACGAGTGAAAACGAATATAACAATTATTAGACTTATCAACTCTTTAGTCCTGACCTTTGGGTAAGTCATAAATAAATTCCATCCAAGTTTGACAGAAGTAAACTCCAAAATTCCCATAATAGCAATCTGTCTGGCAGAAAGATCATTTTTATTGATGTCAAAAATGATGGCATTTCTTAGCAGTGTAATAAAATTGGGATTATTAAGAAAAGTAAATGTTGCATTATGTCACAAGAGTCCCAGCCACAGGACAGGATCTGTGAGCTTCTTTTTCTTGACAACTGCTTTACCATTTAGATGAAAAGGTCTCTGCCTCTTTTTTTCATATTAATTGAATTTAATTTGGTTTGACATGTATTTTTTGTATTGAAATATATGCTATTATCTTTCCAATGCATGTTTTATTGTTTCTCCCCAGGAAGCCAACAGTCTGGATAAAAGCACGACCAAAGCAGAGAGTGCGTGGCTCTTCAGGATGTGGTACGGTTTTGATCACAAGTATCCTTTGGTTATGGTGCTCTCTCAGATCCTGCCACATGGCAGAACTCAGCAGCAGCACTTCATCACTGAGACGTAAGCTACTGCCTGGTGAAGAACACAGCAAGGTAAACTGAATGCACAGCCATACCAATGTTTTAAAAAGCGGAAGAAAGAATGGTTTCAAATACTCAAGAAAACTGGAAAGTTCATACTTCAGTATATCCAAGAGCTAAGGCAATGTGTCTCAGCATCAAATGTATTGGGTGTGTTGATGGCCATGTCTAACACCCAATGACAAAATCATAGTCCTTGAAGAACCCACCTAGCCTTCCTTCCTCAACCCTAGGTTGAGTGGCATATGTGAAGAGCCCCTTCAGTCAGGGTGACCCAGAAAAGCTCTTGCTCCTTTCCCTCAATAACCTATTTGTGTGTTTTTGTTCACAAAGTGGAAAAAATGAGGATGGGGCCAAGGAGAATGAGTCTGCTCTATCATGTTCTTTAACAGCAGCCCTTTCTTTGCCTGGCAGAAGGGAGTAAGTTTTGTGCTTTGTTTTTCCTCAGTGAGAGACAATTTTAACATTCTTAACAATCAGTGTAAACACAGTCACTCAGACACACCTTGCTCTGCCCTGTGATGGGGTGGGGGTGGGGCTGAGAAGTCAAGCCTGAAGAGATTTCCCATTGTGAGCTGCAGTGAGTGATCCATCTCTAATCCCAGGCAAAAGGCACCACAGAGCAGCAAAAAGGACTGTGCTAAAAATTGAATGCATTGGAGTCATTGAAGCTAGTTTTCCACCCCCATAAATCCCCCTTCTTCCAGAAAGAAAATGTCAGTCATTGGGTGAGTTTAAGCACAGAAGCACAACAGATAAGTGTCGGGAGTGGCAGGGAGAGGGGAAGATCCAAAGAGTAATCGACAAGAGAAGGTAAAAATGAAAAAGAAGAAGCTAGAGAAACTCAAGGAAATCATAGTAGGAAAGGAAGGGAAATTAATTAGAGAAATGACTGTGAAAATCAAAGAGATAAACTAAGCCAGAAAGACGGGCAGAGAAGTCATCTGAAAATGGCAGAGAGAAAGCGGACCAATGTGAGAATTAGAAAGTAATTGGGCGAAAGCTGAGCAGTCTAAGAAAGCTGAACGTGATGGTGATATAAGAGGTTAGATTTGGGGGGTTTGTGTTTTCATAGTTTTATTATCGGTGGTAAGATAACTTATACTTCATAGATTCTGCAAGTCTGGTTCCAGGCCAATGGGATGAACCAGATATCAAAGTAAAACAAGTCCAAGTATATCTTTGGTGTCCTATTGAATATGAAAGTTATGTTTATACTGGTAAGTGTGCAATAGCATTACGAGAAAACATTGAGGTACTGCGGGAATTACCAAAACTCAACAGAGACACTAAGTGAGCACATGCCATTGGAAAAATGGCCCGGGTAGACTTGCTATCCAGTTAGTCACCTCTTGAATTAGTAAACAAACAACAACAAAACCCTGCAGCTTTTGTGACGTTCAGTAAGCAGAGTGCAGTAGAAATTGATGCTCTTATTTCTTGCCTTATTCAGTCTGGTGCATGTATATAATGCATATGCTATATAATGTCTATAGTAGGAAAGCTTTTTGTTTTAAGGAACTGACCTATGTTTGATTGGGGCTATTCAATTTGAAATCTGTACGATAGATGACAGGCTGAAAGCTCTCAGACAGGGGTTGATGTTTTTTTCTTCAGCAAAGATTTCTTCTTTCTTAGAGAAACCTCAACTTTTCACTTAAGGAATTTCAACTGGTTAGATGATTATATAAGGTCTACCCATTTTGCCAACAGCAATCTCCTTTTCTTAGGTCAACTAAACTGTTGGTGCTAACCATATTTCCAAAATATCATCACAGCTACACCAAAATGAATATTGGTTTGAATAAAAGACATGATAACCTAATTAAACTGACACATAAGCACCCAATTTACATTCAATTTATTCAATATTCAGACCCAAGAACAGAACCCAAACCTAAACGAAACCTTCTGCCATTGAGTCAATTCTCACCCAGAGTGACACTGTAAAGGGTTTCTAAGATTATAACTCTTTACAAAAGCAGACAGCTCCATGTTCTCCTTCAGAGCTTATAGAAAGACTTTCTTAAGTTATCAGGCACAAATAATTAAGTGTTCAACTGCTAACTGAAAGATTGATGCTATCAATGAAAGAACTATGGATCTATTCTTGAAGGTCTCAGTCATGAGGACTCCATGGAACAGTCTTACTCACCACATACAATTAGCATGTGTCAAAATCAGCAACTGTTTTTTTCATTTGTTTGTTTTAATCCATAAAGCACACCAAATTTGCTCCCACAACTGTTGTTGTTTTTATATTTTTATAACATAAGTAATCTATGTATATATGTATTCTATAAAGTGTCCAAAGAAATATAGGAGAATGAAAATAACAAAAAGTTTAAATAAGTGAGTATAAACATTGACCAAGGATAGTGTCAAGCTTTTTGTTATTATTTTGTTTCATCTCTACGATACCCTAAAAGTCTTCATAATACTAATGGACTGATATGTGGTTCATATCTATTGAAAAAACCTGGGTTTTCCAATTCAATAATGATAGAAAATGATGGCATTGACATAGGTTGGTATTTAACATTTGGTTATGATTCAATGTATGCAGTAGTTCTGAATTAGTCAATACTAAGAAGAATCAGAGATAAAAAGTAACTATTGTTAGTGAGCACTGATGCTTTTCCATTGCACTTAATATTTCATTTAATTCTTATTGTCACTTCTTTGTATGGATAAAAGTGAGTCTTAAAAGATTAAATAACTTTCTTAAGATCTCATAACTTATAAATGTCAATTCTATGAATCAAGACTAAATAAATCTACCTCTCTCCAAATTCCATAAATCTACTTATGGAAATTTAATGTTGATAACTTTATATCCCTGATATTCCTATGCTACATATCCCATGTCTCAATATATTCATAAAGCCATCTTTAGGGCAATGAATAATTGAGACTTATTACATTGTGGGGTACAGAGATCACATGTCCTCAAGCATCTGGGGTAATAGCAAGGTTAGGGTGCTAACCAGGATTGGTCACCCAGGGGGAAGCTTGATGGATGAGTCTCAAGCTTCCTGAGTCAGACCTTCACCTTTTCAGGAACAGAAATATCATTGTGCTAAAGAGTCAGGAATAGTTCTGTCACATAGGGAAGGGCTAAACTCTAGTCAATCTCAAAGGAGATAGAAGTACAAAACAGAGTAAATTCCAAAATCATTATATTCCTAAAGGGGAATATCCTTTCCCATTGATGAGAAGGTTCAAGTTATTATGTGCTCTATAGTGTCCTTCTAGGAGCCCTGGTGGCGAGTGGTTACACATTGGCTGATAAAACTTTCTACTCCCATAAACAGTTGCAGTTTTAGAAGCCCCCTTTCAGTCTGGTCTTTATGAGTCAGCATTAACTCAGCGGCAGTGAGTGAGTATACTTCTGTCTTCTTTTCCTATCTTTCTCTACTTTTCTCACTCTGGGTCCCCTGACGTTGCTCACAAATGCTAAGCACATTCCTACTTCTGGATCGTTCCACGGGTTGTTCCCTCTGCCTGGGTGCTCTTCTTTTAGACATCTACCTGCCTCCTTCCTTTGTCTCTCTCATTCAACTCCTCAGTGAGTCCTACCTGGCTTCATATTCAAATTACTAGTCTGTACACAAGCCTTTCCTCCATCTTTCACAGCTTTATTGTTGCCATAACACTTATCACCATATCATAGAGCATTCACTTTACTTATTTGTCAGTTAGCAATCTCTTTCTAGGGAAAGGGACTTAGATTTGTTTTTATTTGCACATATATCCTCCAGTACAGAAAAGTGCTGAAACATCATGACTTCCAGGTATTTGTTGAACGAATGAATGCATGAATGAATAAATAAGCAAGTATCAATCAATATTTTTTATCCAAGGCAACTTTACTCCAGGTATTATGATAGTAAGAATATCAAATTAATTATTAGAAGACTGCTGAGTGAATCTGAAAGCAGAGCAAATCAGAGCAGATAATTTTGAGTGTTTTGACCCAGGTGTGCCAGGGCACACCCCTGGCAGATACCTCTCCTCCCGACTCAGCATCTCTCCCCTAGACCAGTGGTTCTCAAGCTGTGGGTCACGATCCTTTTGGGGGTCAAACAATCCTTTCACAGGGATCATCTAAGACCATCAGAGAGGAACCAAGACAATGCTTCTCTATCTTGCTCCAGGCAGATGCACCCACATATGAGTACCCAGGGTGAAGACTGTTACATGTGCTACTTCATGCTTCAAGATAAAATTTCATTTATTTGTAATTAGAAATAAATATTTCACAATATATAATTACATATTGTCTTTGTGATTAATCACTATGCTTTAATTATAATCAATTGGTAACAATGAAAATACATCCTGCTTATCAAATCTTTACATTATGATTCTTCACAGTAGCAAAATTACAGTTATGAAATAGCAATGAAAACAATTTCACAATTGGAGTCACTGCAATATGAAAACTGTATTCAAGAGTCATGGCTTTAGGAAGATTGAGAGCCACTGTCCTAGACAATGACAACCCCTGAAGCCAGACTTGGGTCTTGGCTCCCTCAGCTGACTTTCCTTCTCCAAACTGACTGCCTCCCCTTATTTAATAGCATGGCCTATGAGGTACACTCCAGCCTGAGTACCTGATTACTGGGAAGAAATTCTTTCTCTGGGCGACTTGGAATAACCTTATCTCATTGATCACGTGTTGTCTTTATTAGTAACAAAATCATACTTGAAAAGTCACCTGTCACCCTCACTGATAATCTCATAATGAGAAAGAAGAACTGGATACCTGCTTATTCCATTTTCACAAGTCCAATTAGCATATTGGCACCTTCTTACCCCTGACTTGGGAATCTTACTTCGTTTCATTTACTGGTGACTAATAGTCTTGCTGCATTGTCTGCTTCCAGCAGACATTCTGTTATCTATTATGTCTCTCTGGAAGCATGTTTATACATTAACTCTATGAATGTGAATGACACCAGATAAAAATGTCCTTTCCAAAATGAAGAAAAGGGCAGCCTAGGATCATTTTTAGTACCTTGTGTACAACCACATTGACTAAAAATAAGGCGATATCATGTGGTTACCACCATTTTCTAAAAGTGCAGGAAAATATCAAAGGGAACAGAGGAGTAGCAAGTTAACAGAATAACAAAATTGCATCATGCCCCTTGATGGAGATCCTCTTCCCATCACTGGTTTGGATGAAGGGGACCATAATATCAGCAAGGTGAAAGGCTCAAGGAAGTATGGCCTTGCTTGTTATGGTGAAACTTTAGCAATTTCCATGCTGAAGAGCCTGGTCAGGGCAGTGGCAGGCACCAGAGTCCCTCCCATACCGCAGAGTGTTTCCAGGAGAAGTAAATATCATCACCAGGGTCATTCAAAATGATTCTCAGAGCCAAGAGATTAAATGTAATGATATTTTAGTCTAAGAACAAGCAAGAAAACAAATAAAAATGAAGGAAGGAAGGAAAGGAGAGGGGAGGAAGAGAGAGAGGACAGATTTTCCTCTCTTAAAGCGTGACAAAATTCAGTGTTTCCGACAGTCGCATTTATTTTGCATCCTAAGTATGAATATTGTGAGCAGCAATTTCCATTTTAAATGATGATCACTGCATTGCAGTTTTTTTCTGTTCTAACTAGCTATAGCATCCCTGAATTACTTATTGAGGTGGCCTTGTGAATGACTTGAGTTTGCTTCATAAGAAACTCAGAGTATCAAGAGATGTTAGCTCCGTGATCCCTGGTTATAAATGAGGGAACTGAGCCCAGAGGAGAAAAAAGCCTATCTAAGGTCACCCATGAACTTGAAACCAGCGCTCATAATCAACAGAAGGGTATGCTGCATGCACCAAAGGATCCAAAGATCTCCAGAAAGGCAGTCCATTTACTGGGCTCCAGCAGCATTAAGATGTGTGTGAGGCGGCTCAGCCCCAGTGGCGTAGTGGTTGTGCGCGGGACTGCAGCCCACTGGGATGGAGGTTCAATTCCAGCAGCGGCTCCACAGTAGCAAAGGCTGAGCCTCCTACTCCCACCACCAGAGGGCAGTGACGTGCCCTCCCAAAACAACAACAACAACAACAACAACAACAACAACAACAATAACAACAACAAAAAAGATGTGTGTGATGCTATTGCTGTGTCTGCCTGGTATACAATGTACAGCTTTAATCTGATGGCTTCTTTGGTAGTTAATTCAAAGTTTCTCAATCACAAGGTGGGGTGGATCTTATTTCCAGTAGACAATACAGAGGATAGCAGAGAGTGTAAGTAAGATACTGTGTTAGTCTGGGTAGATTAGAGAAACATATCCACTGAAACACACATGTATATAAGAAAGAGTTTCATATAAAAGGTAAATGTGCAGTAAGACAGCATCCCAACCCAGTCCAGTCCAAACCCATAAGTCTGGCATTAGTCCATATGCCCGACACCAATTTACAAAGTCCTCCTCAAACTCACAAAATATACACCATGGCGCCAACTGCAGGAGGAAAGCCAAACCAGTAGCATGTAAGCATGTCAGTGCTGGCAGGGGTCTCCACATGGCTTTTCTAGCACCCAGGGCTGCATCAGGGTAAGTCCATGCGGATTCTTCTCAGGGAAGTGATCCTTGTCAGCTGAGGCAAAGAACTAGCTAAGGCAGTTCATCTGAAAACAAGAGACCAGAGGGCACCAGAGGTGAAGCTCACTGAGCAATTTATCTCTCCCAACCCTTCTACCCTCCCACCCTCGTAACCCCGTGGTAAATGATAAATTAGTATTACTTTCATATCTTGCATAATCAACTGTCTGCCTTCATCCCTGCTTCTGCTGTCTGCCCCCCTCTGGGAAGGGGGGTTGCTGATCGCTGCGATCATCCCCCTTTGTTCCCCTTATCCTTCTACCTTACCCTTATCCTCATGGTATCACTACTCCCATTACTCACCCATTGGCCCTGCATTCCATGTGTGGACGTAAAGTTCTTCTCTGTACCAATGTACATGCTCCCGTCTAGCCAGATTTGTAAGGGAGAACTGAGTCGTGATAGTGGTGGGGAAAAAGCATTAAAGAACTAGAGGAATGGTGTGTACTGTACCCTGGCTGACTCCTTCCTTCCTTGTGACCCTTCCGTGAGGGCGTGTCTCATTATCTACACATGGGTCTGGGGTCTCCATTCTGACCACCCTCATTTGCATTGATTTGACTGTTTGTTTTGGATCTTCTGATGCCTGAGACTCATCCCACCAACACCTCATGATCACACAGGCTGGTATGCTTCTTATACCTGTGCTTTGTTGCTTCCCTACTAGATGACCACTTGATTAACTTCAAGCATTTAAGACCCCAGACACTGTATCATCTAAGAATAGTCAGGCACCTTCAGCTTCCTTTCCTACATATGCTTATGCACACATTTTGTCTTCAATGATTGTGTCCGGCAGGGGAGCCTCACAGAGTGCCAGGTTATTAGGGAAAAGAATTCTTGCATTGAGGGAGGGCTTGAGTAGAGGCCCAATATCCATCTGCTACCTCAATACTTGACACATAAATTGTTGTTGACATAGTCCTATATCCCCATCATTATGTTGATATATTGACATATATATGCCTATATTCGTACCATAAATGTCTTTTGCCTCCTAATTTTTCTCTTTATTTTGTTTTACTTTCCACATGTCCTACTGTCATGTTGCACCATCATTCAACTCTCCATAGTTCCTCTTCACTACAATGCACTTGATCAAACCTCACCAGGTTCTCCTCACTATCAATTTTCTATCTCTTGTTGTTCCCTTGGCCCTGAGTTTGCTAGTAACCCCTCCATTTCTCCTATCTCCTCTTCCATGTCTTCCTGGAACCATTGGTCCCATTGTTTTTGCCTCAGAATTTTTTAAATCTTGTCTTCCTTATAAAGATAGACATAGAAAAGGAAAAGAGAGAGAGAAGAGAAGGGGGAAATAAGCCTGTTCATAGCTCCAGGCCTGCCTGCTGACCCTTATGAATGTTTTCTGACTGGATCTGATTAGGTGCCTGAATCTATTCTTTGGGATTCCTCGGGAACTTCATAGCTTTACTCCCCTCACTGCTCTGTTGCACCCCCTTCATGTTTCGCTCCAGTGTGGGTGAGTCAGAACAAGCACGGTTCCCACACTGTGTCTCCAGTGCTGACACCCACCCCCACCCCACCCTGTAGCACTGTGGGGCAATGAGCGGATATCATGTTGGTTTGGGGCTGGCCCTACAGTCCTCTCTGTGTATTGGCTGCTTCAAGTATGATTGGCATCCTCGAGGTTTTGTGGATCAGGATAGGGTCCACACGCCCCCTCCCCAGCCCCCAACACACCTCTTTAAGTTTGTTCTCCAGTGTATTCTTCTGGGTAAAGAATCGACGTCGCTGCTTCATGTCAGCATGTTGCCCTCAAGGCTTGGCACACCAAGTTGAGGGCTGGTCTCTCTCTTCCTTTCCTGTGGAGGCATAAATAATACCTTCCTCAGAGTGAGGGTGAGTTAGAGCCCTGATCCCTCACTACCCGTGTCCTCTTTTTTTGTTTTTGTTTTTTTCTTCTCCCACCCTGTTTTGTTGGCTGACATATGTATCCCTGGATTGGGTCTGACTCCTGCCAGAATGCCTGGAACTTGACCTGAGAATGTATACATATAGTGGCTTTCCCCCTAAGCCCTTTGTACTTCTTAAGCTTCCCTCCATGGACTCTTATACTACATGTGCTTGGCTTACTGTGCTTAACATAATTTCCTCGAACTCTTCCCATGGAATTATATGCTTCATGCACTCATCACTGCTTTTTAATGGTGTGTAGTACTCCATTGTATATATGTACTAGAATTTTTAAATCTATTCATCCATTGATAGAAATTTGATTATTTCCAATTCTTTGTGATTATTAATTGAGCCACAAAGAATATAGGAGCACAGTTAACTGCCCGTCTTCTGTTTATTGCCTCTTCTGGATATATGCCCAGTAAGAAGATTGCTGGATCATACAGTAGCTCAAGTTCCATTTGTTTTAAGTATTGCCAAATGGGTTTCCATAATGACTGCATGTACCTACAGGTCCACCAGCAGTGAATGAGAGATCCTGTCTGTGTTAGTATGGGTAGAACTAGAGAAATTCATGAAGACACTCATATGTATATAAGGGAGAGGTTTATATACAAGAGCAATTGAACATTGAGAAAGCATCCCGACCCAGTCCAGAGCATATCCATAAATCTGATACTAGCCTATATGTCTGATCCCAACCTATAAATTACTCTTCAGACTCATGAAACATCTGCAATGAGGCTGAATGCAGGACAATCACAGGCCAGTGGGTGGAAAGTCTTTGGATCCATTGGTGTTGTAAGCATCTCAGCACTGGCAGAGGTCTGTCTCTCCATGGTTTCTCTGGCTTCAGAGGTCTGGTTGCATCAGGATAGGTCCAAGTAGCTTCTCCAAGTTAGGGCACTAACATAGTTCCATGTGTCTTGTCAACTGCAATGTCTCCCAGGAAGTGACAGAGAGAGAAGTGTCTCCCAACTCCAAAGAGGGAAAATTTCAAGAATCCTTAGGGAAAGGCCATACCCATATAAAAAGCTTTGTTGGCTATGATCTGATTGAGACAAGACTCCACTTCCAGAACTACCACACTATCTCACCACACCCCTCCAACACTTGTTGCTTTCTGATTTTGATGATTGAGAACATCTTTATGATTAGGAAAATTATCAGGGACATTTTCTCATATACTTATTGGCCATTTGGATTTCTGCCTTTTTGAAATTTCTGTTCGGGTCTTTTGCTCACCTCCTTAATGGCCTAATAGTTTTTTTTCTTATTGTAAGCTAGCAGAGTAGTGTAGATTTTAGTAATAAGGCTTTTGTCTAGTGATGTTTTTCCAATATTTGAGCTCTCATTACTCTCGTAGCAAAGTCTTTCATTGTACCCAGGTGTTTTATCTTCAATATATTCCACTTGTCAATTTGTGACTCCTCTGTGATTGAGTTCCTTTGTATTTCCAATAACCTTTGCATTTCCTGTGCCAAAGTTCTTAGGTTTGTCCCAATTCCCTCATTAATGGCCTTAATAGTTTGACATTTTACCTTAAGTTCTGTGATCCACGTTGAGTTTATTCTTGTAAATGGATAGGGTGAGGTAAGGGTCTTGCTTCATTTTTCCCATTTTTTCTAGTACTGCTTGCTGAAGAGGTTATCTCTTTTCCACTTGATATTTTTGGGACCGTGATCAAAGATCAGTTGTCTGTGTGCTGATTGTGTTAGTTTGGGTAGACTAGAGAAACAAATTTATAAACACACATATGTATATAAGGGAGAGGTTTATAGACAAGAGAAATGGAACATTAAGAAAGCATCCCCACACAATCCAGTCCAAGCCCACAAGTCTGATATTAGCCCATGTGTCTGATACCAGTCTATAAAGTCGTCTTCAGATTCACAAAGCAAGATGATGTCTGGACAATCAACGGCCAGTGGGTGCAGAGTCTTGTGTATCTACGTTGATAGAAGCATCTCAGCATTGCCGGGGGCTCTCTGTAGCTTCTCAAGCATCTTAGCACTGGCAGGAGTCTCTATGTGACTTTTCCAGCTTAAGAGGTTTGGTTCCATCAGGGTAAACCCATGTGGCTTCTTCTCCGGCTTCTCTACTTTTCACGACTCAGGGTCTATCAGCATGCTGCCTTCTGGTCTTGACAGGAGCCTGTCTACAAGGGACTGAATCTTTACTCTCTCACTTCCATGGTAAAATATCACGAGATTTCCCAGAGAGAGAAAGCCATGCACAAACAGAGGTCTCATAGGCTATCTCCAGATTGACAGGCTAGACTCCCACCCACCCCACACTCCCAATCATGAAATTAACACCAAAGTACATGACTACCACACTGATTATTTCTTTTCTGGGTTCTAAGTTCTTTTCCATTGGTTTAAATATCTGCAATTTTACTAGTACCATGCTGTTTTAACCACTGTGGCTGAATAACATGTGCTAAAGTCAGGTAAAGCATAACTTTTGACTTTGTCCTTCTTGAGGAGTTCTCTGCTAATTCTGGGCTTCTTTACTCTACATATGAAGTTAATATTCAGTTTTTCCCATTTTTTTAAATGATGTTGGTGTTTGTATAGAGATAACATTAAACTTACATAGTGCCTTGGGTAGAACTGATGTCTTTACTATATTAAATGTTCTTATCCACAAGTATAGGATGTCCTTTCATTTGTGGATGTCACACTTGGTTTCTTATAATGGCATTTCTTATAATGGCACTTCCTCATACAAATCTTTTGGTTTTTAGTTATGCATACCCTTAGATATTTAGCTCCTCTTCTGTGGTCTCATCCAACGTATATATCACTCTGATGGATTTCTGTTTGATTATCTGTGACCTGCCCCTCTGACATTTTCCTCTATCACTTCTAGAACTCCTATTATGGAGCTTTGGGGGGTTTCCATCTATAAAATCATATCACCTGCAAATAGAGATCGTTTCACCTCTTCTTTCCCTAGATGAATACTTTTGATGTTTTCTATTGCTTTATATTGTTAGTTAGAACCCCAAGTATGATGTTAAATAAAAGTAGGGGCAGGGACATCATGTCTGGTTTTCTCTTTCAGAAGGACTATATTAAACTTTTCTCCATTGACTGTTGGTTTTCCATATATAGTTTGTATTATATTGAGCAATCTTGCTTCCATTCCTATCTTCTTGATCATCTTAAACAAGAATGGATGTTGGATGTTGTTGAATGCTTTTTCTGCATTTATCCTTTTTCTTGTCAATGTGATGAATAATGCTTATTGAATTTCATGTGTTGAAGTATCCCTGTGTCCCTGGAATGAATCACACTTGGTCATGGTGAATTTTTAATTTTATATGCTTTTGTATTCTATTGGCCGGTATTTTATTAAGGATTTTCTTCATTGATGTTCATTAGAGATATCAGTCTGGAGTTCTTAATTCTGGTGGTATCCTTGTCCATTTTAGATATCAGTGTCATACCAGCTGGTTTTTCCTATGCTCTGAAATAGTTTGTGTATGACTGGTGTCAGTTCTTCCCTAAATGTTTAGTAGAATGATCCTATGAAGTCATCTGGTCTGGGAAATTTTTTAATTGGTATTCTCTTGATAATCTTGTCTATATTTACCTATTGCTATGGGTATGTTGCAGATCGTGACATCCAGCTGGGATAGTCTAAGGAGGGTTTTGTTTTTCCAAATTGTTGAATTCGTTGGAGTATAGGCCTTCATCGTACTGAGTAATTAGCCTTTTAGTTTAGGTCCATTGTAATGGTCCTCTGTTTCATCCCGCATCCTGGTTGTTGATATTTATTCCTTCCTTCTTTGGTTGGGCTTGCCAATCGTCTAGCCATGCTGTAAATTCTATCAAAGACCCAGCTTTTTGCTGCATGGATTTTTTTCTATTGCTTCTTATTTTCCCTCCCATCTATCTTAGCCCAGACTTTATTGTTTCTCTTCCTTGTATGTATTCATTGCTATAACACTTCTGATGTGTGGTTTTGCTGTATCCCAAAGCATCTGGGACATATTTTCATTCTTGTTTCATATTTTCATTCTTGTTGGTTTCTAAAAACTTCCTAATTTTGTCTCTGATCGAGGCCAGTACTGACTCATTTTGCAATAGAGAGCTATTTGTCCTCCAATTGTTTGCCTTGGTTTTTAATCACTCTTTTGTTGATTTTCAGCCTTATGGCATAGTGGCCCAAGAGAGAAGTTTGAGTGACCTCTTTGTACTTGAATTTACACTGGCTCAACTTTTGTCCCAGCATGTGGTCTCTCTTTGAGTATGTGACATGTAAGCTTGAAATGTGACTTTTTGCATTTGGGTGAAGAGTTCTGAAAATACCTAACAGGTCAAGTTGCCTAAGTGTAGAATTTAGCTATGCAGCTTCCTTGTTAAGTTTCTTTTCCTGTGATGAATATTTTTTTTCAAAGAGTGCTGTCTTATAGTCACCTAATATGATTGTTGAGCCAGTGATTTCTTTTTTCATCTTTTAGAACATTTGAATGATGAATTTTGTGGCTCTCATTGGACATGTAGATATTTACTATGTTCACTGGTCTTGGTCTACTGATCCCTTGAGCATTATATAGTGCCCCTCCGTATCTCTTGCTATGACTTGCACCTTGAGATTAATTTTGTCAGAGATTAGGAGTTCAACCCTGCCTCTTTTGTCATTTACTTGATATATTTTTCTCTAGCCTTTGATTCTCAGCCTATTTTTTGTCACAATGATGAGTCTTTTTAGGCATCAGATGGCTAGTTTCAATGGGGTGAGTTCAGCCCATTGATATTCAGAGTTATCACATCCATCTGTGATGCCATCTGATGCCATCTCATCCCTTTTGTTTTAGATGTTTTCCTACCTCCTTCTTATCAGTGTGTTGTGTGGGGTGGGGGAGGCAGGTATTCTTGCTTTTTTTCCCTATTGAGCCAATGTTGTCTTGAGGGTTGGGTTGAACTCTGGGTGGAGTTGCTCTATGTGGTGGTCTCCTATTTGCACTCAGTGGGTGTTTTTCTTCGGACCACACTGGGCCAGCAAAATTTTTTTTTGCATAGGTAGGTTTCTGTTAACATATTCTTGAATCTTTCCATTATCTGGAGAGACTCTTAATTCTCTAGCTTGATAGAAAATTTGACTGGGTAGAGGATTCTTGAATTTTCATTGTCTCCTTTCAACTTTCAGAAACTACTACTCCATTCTCTTCTTCATGGTGTCTGCTAATAGATCTTAACATGTTCTTATTTGGGTACCTTTATAGGAGACTTCCCTTTTTCCCCAGCTGCTCTTATGATTTTTTCCTTATCCTTAAAGTTAAATAGATTAACTATTATATGCCTTAGTGAATTCTTCCTGGGATTCAGTCTAGATGCTGTCCTCTCAGCTTCCTAAATGGTGGCCTAATTCTCATTTACTAAGCTGGAAAGGTTGTCCTTATAGAATTCCCTCACTATTTTTTACTTTGTTAACTTCTTCATTGTGTCTTGTTCTGGTAATCCATTTGTTCTAATGTTGTTCCTCTTCATAGCATCAGACATTGTTCTGAGGGTTTTTTCCAACTTCTCTTATTATTTTGTTTGACTTCCCTCACTGTTTGTTGAAATCAGCCTTGTTATCCTTGAATTCACTGGCATAGTCTCTGCTTCTTCAAGTCTGTTGATAAAGTCTGTTTACTTGTTACTTGTTTTTGTAATCGTGTGTCCCTTACTTTTTTTAAAAAAATCATTTTATTGGGGGATCATCCAACTCATAAGAATCAATACATACATTATTGTATGCAAAGCACATTTGTTGCCATCATCATTCTCAAAACATTTTCTTTCTATTTAAGCCCCCAGTATTAGCTCCTTATATGTCCCCTTCCTCTCAAATACTCTCCCACATGAACCCTTGATATTTTATAAATTATGATTATTTTGTCATATCATACACTGCCCAATGTCTCCCTTCATCCACTTCCCTGTTATATGTGCCCCAAGGAGGAGGTTATATGTAGATCCTTGTAATTGGCTTCCTCTCTTCACACCCACCTTCCATCCACTGTCCTGGTATCACTTCTCTTACCACTGTTCCTGAAGAAACCATCTGTCTTGAATATCCCATGTTTCCAGTCCCCGACTGTACCAGTGTATATCCCCTGGTCTAGCCATATTTGTAAGGTAGAATTAGGTAGAGAGTGGGGAAGAGGAAGCATTCAAGAACTAAAGGAAAGTTGCATATTTCATTGTTGTTACACTGTACCTTAACTGGCATATTTCTTCCCTGTGACCCTTCTGTAAGAGGATGTTGATTCACCTATCGATGGGTTTTGGATCCCCAATCTATACTCTCCCTCATTTATAATGATTTAATTTTAGTTATTTGATGCCTGATACCAGATCCCTGCAACACCTAATGATCACACAGGTTGGTGTGCTTCTTCCATGTGGGTTCTCCGACTTCTGAGGTAGGTGGCCACTTGTTTACCTTAAGCCTTTAAGAACTCAGATACTATATCTTATGATCGTTGGGCACCATCAACTTTCTTCACCACATTTTCTTATGCACACATCTGTCTTCAGCGATCATATCAGGAAGGTGGGCCTGCAATGATATGCTTTTTAATTCTTTGATGCCTGATAACTGATCCCTTTGATACCTCAGGGTCATACAGACTGGTGTGCTTCTTCCAAGTGGACCTTGTTTGCTTCCAAGTTAGATTGCCTCTTAAATTCTTTCAAGTCTTTAAGACCCCAGAAGCTATCTTTTTATAGCTGGGCATCATCAGCTTTTTTCACCACTTTTGCTTATGCATATTTTTATCTTCAGTGATTGTGTTGGGAAGGTGAGCATCATGGAATACCAATTTAATAGAACAAAGTGTGCTTGCATTGAGGAAGTACTTGAGTGGAGGTCCAGTGCCTTTCTGCTGTCTTAAAACTAACCCTATAAATATATGCATGTAGATCTATTTCCCCATCAAATATAAATATATTTACCTATGTACATGCCTGTATTTAGACCTCTATAAATGCCCTTTAGCTCTGTTATTCCTTCTATTTCCTTTTACTTCCCTCTTGTCCCATTATCATGTTCAGCCGTCATTTGTCTGTCAGTAATTTTTCTCTGTTACATTACTCTTGATCAATCCCGTTCACGCCTCTCACACCCACCTTCATTTTGGATCACTTGTTGTTCCCTTATTCCTAAATTGGTCAACACAACCTCCTTTCCCCCACCTCCCCATATCTTATGTTTCCTTGGAACCATCAGTCCCATTGTTTTTCCCCCAGACTATTCGTCCACTCTATGTTATGTAGGTAGACTTGCAGAGACAATAATATGTACAAAAAAAACAAGACATCACGAGATGAAGTAACCAAAGAAAATAAAATGATGACAATAAAAAATCCAATATTCACAAAAAATATATAAATAAGTAAAATATATATATAAATTATAACACAATAAAAACTTGTAAACAGTTTGAAATCTGTTCAATGACCTCCAGGAGTGTCATCTGGTTAAGTCTGACATGATACCGCACCCTGGCCCTAAAGTATATCCTTGTAACTCCCTAAGAAACTCCATGCTGGATTTGACAAAAAATTTGAATTTTTTTTTGTATTTGGGTGAAAAACTTTGTAGATATTTATCAAGTCAAATTGTCTAATTGTAGTATTTAGATCTCTAACCTCCTTGTTGAGTTTTTTTCTCTGTGATCTATCTTTCTCAGAGAGTGGTGTATTGAAGTCACCCACTATCATTATGGAGGCCGTAATTTCTTTTTTCATCTTTTGGAGTGTTTGGTTCACGTATTCAGCAGATCTCTCATTGGGGGAATATATGTTTAAAATGCATATGGGTTCATTATCTACTTTCCCTTGAGCATTATAGAGAGTCCCTTCTTATCTCTTTTTATGGTTTGCACTTTGAGGTCAATTTCATCTGAGATTACACTTGCTACCCCTCCTTTTTTTAAATCATTGTTTGCGTGATATGCCTTTCTCTAGCCTGTGATTGTCAGCCTATTTATATCTGTAATTTTGAGATGTGTCTCCTGTAGAGAGCAGATTGATGGGTTGTGTTTTCTAACCCAGTCTTCTAGCCTCGGTCTTTTGATGCCTGAGTTCAGTCCATTAATATTTAGGGTTATTATCTCTACCTGTGGAATATGTGATGTCATCTTATACCTTTTGCTTTGTATGTTTCCCTACCTTCCTTTCTTTTCAGTGTGTTGTGCATGTGTGTGTGAGGGTTGATCATTCTTGACTTCTTTCCACTCTTAAGCCATTCTTATTTTGGGGGCTTTTTTCTCTTTGTTGCAC
Source organism: Nesogale talazaci (assembly GCA_004026705.1). NCBI lineage: Eukaryota > Metazoa > Chordata > Mammalia > Afrosoricida > Tenrecidae > Nesogale > Nesogale talazaci. The sequence goes on from PVJH01002828.1 coordinate 21,609, forward strand.
TCTGTCTGAGGTTGTTCTAGGTGTCAGTCTCTTATTTATGCTTGATGAGTTCTGTTCTTCTGCCCATACCTGGTCAGCAAGGACCTTTTGTAAGGCTGGGTTTCTTCTAACATATTCTTTGAGTTTTTCCTGGTATGGGAAAACCATCTCCATTTATCTTGATGCATATTTTGACAGTATGCTTGGGTTTGATCTATTTTCCTTCACTTTTTGGAATATTTTCCTCCACACTCTTCTCTTCTTCACAGTGTCCACTAATACAATATCTGAGAATATTCCCAAGTATTCTTATTTGGGAAACCTTATATGTGACTGTTTGTTTTTCATCTCTGATCTGGGCCAGTCTGTACTTCTTTAGCAATAGAGAGTATTCATCCTCCAATTCTTTGCTCTTGTTTTCTTCATCTTCCTTCTGTTTCTTTCCAGCCATATAGCACAATGGTAAAAGAGAGAGGTCTGCATGATATTGATATGTTTAAATGTATGTAGCTTCACCTTATGCCCCAGCATGTGGCACTAATACATCTGAGAATATTCCCAAATATTCTTATTTGGGAAACTTTATATGTGACTGTTTGTTTTTCTGTAGTTGCTTTCATGATTTTCTCCTTTTCCTCAAAGTTGAATAGGTTAGCTATTATATGCCTCGGTGACTTCTTGGGGTTCAGTCTAGCTTGTGTTCTTTCAGTCTCCTGAATGACTGCTTGGTCTTCATTCACTAAGCTGGGGATGTTTTCCTCCAAGAATTTCTGACTATTGTTACAGATGACGTCTTTGTTGTGCTTTCCTCCAGTAATCCAATAATGCTGATCTTGTTCCTCCTCATAGCATCTGACATAGCTCTTACACATTCTTCAGTTTCTCTGATGATCTTATTACAATTTTGTTTGCATTTTTTTAAAGTCTGCTTGGCTCTCCTCAAGGTCACTGGTGTGGTTTTCTGCTTCCTCCAGTCGATTTGCTAAGTCCGTGTGTCTGCTGTTGGTTTTTGTTACCTCTCCCTAAGCTCTTGCATTTCCCTTTTGTGTATGGACTTTATCTCATCCATCATTTCATCCTCTTTTCTGTATTGTTTTCCATATATTTTGTATGACTGCAAGCAGTATTCTGAAATTTTCTTTCTGTGGCATGTCAATATCTGCTTCTTCTATGCTCATAATTAGCTTCAGGACATCTCCTGCTATCGCCTTTTGTTTCTCCTGTTTTTTTCATTAAGGTTGTTGGAGATGAGTGCTGTTTGCATTGCATTGTTTTAGAGGAACCAGGTACCATTTTCCAGGGATTCCGAGAGCACTGACTGTCTCTGGGAGACTTGTAAGAATATATCTTCAAACTTCCTGTGACTAATTTCACTATGGAATTGGCATACCACTTTATCCTCCTGTGGTTTCTTTACTCTTTCTCTAGTGACCCAGTATTCCATTAATTGAAGAGCAAATTGATGGTCCTCTCAGGAACCACTCGTTGGATCGTTGTGGAACCACAAGGATAGTACTGTATTACATAATCTCACTAGCAGCCATGATAGTGTATCCCATGGCAGCTTGGGGCACTGATGGGGGTCTCTGGGGGTGCCCACTGCAAGAGGAGTGCCACAGAAGGCTGATGGGCTAGCTGCTTTGGTCTAGAGCACCATAAATTGTGAACAGCATTGCCCTGATCAGGTAGTTCACTGCATAGGTTGGGTCGTTTTTCCCACAGTAGTATGGAACTTTGGCTAATGTTGGCTGAACTACCTTGGGTCACATAAGCCAATAAGGTGAGTGGGAGGAAGTTCCCTCAGTCAGGTGAAACCACAGAGTACAGATAAGTGCTCTCCCAGCCACACAGCCTGGGATTCCCCTATAAAAAGTTGGGAATATATCCCTAGGTGGAGGGTGGGTGGACTTCTTCAGCCTCAGGCTATACTGCACAAGGTTGTGCAGAGTTCCTCTGATTTATGTTATTCAGTCTCCACCTTCCCAGAAGTGTCCCTTACTTTTGGTATTATCCTGGCCTTGGTCTCAATCATTTCATCGTTTTTCTGTACTGCTTCCTTTGTATCCTGTTTCAGATCAAGGAGCATTCTGAAAATTACTGTAATAGATCAACTTTTGCTTCTTTTATGCATGTCACTAAGTTCAGGACTTCTTCCAACACTGTTTTGTTTTTCTTGTTTTTTCGTTGAGGGTGTTGTGGCTGGTTGCTTTCTATGAGTCATTTTGGAGGAGCTTGGCACCCGTTTCTGAGGAGTCAAAGAGCTCTGGGTTCTCTCTTTGGGAAGTTGGTAGGAATGCTTCCCCAGATTGCTTATAGCCAGGCTAGGGCTTTGTCCCACTGTGCTTTCCCTTTCACCCTTAGCTTAAGGGGATTCCATTGTTTAGAGGTTGGGTTGCATGGCCCTCTGAGACATCAGGCACTTCAGTCAGCCTCTGGAGCGATCCCACCATGGCATAAGGCTTAAATCCCATCAAACACAGCTTGGACTTCCATGATGAACTTCAAATGCTGCAGTCCAAAGATGAGTGCATATCTAGGTGCAGGAGCAGAAGATGTGAGGGGGGGGCAGTAATGGGGAGCCTGTCCATAGTTAGAGGTCCCACTTGTTGGCGGCAGGGAATTCTCAACTGCATCATCAGCTCTTCATGCAAATACAGGGAGAACAGTGGCTGGTCACAGAAGGGTAAGCCACGCCCTTGTGTTAGGAGTATCCTGGGTTCAAAAAATGGAAGCAATGCTTGGAAGGATTAGAATGTTGGATGCAGCAGAGGCAGCCACCAGCAGCCATAGGGAAGGACCTGGGCATGTCAGGGAAAGCTACAAGCAGATGGGGGCTGTTGGGGGCTCAAACTGCAGCTGTAAGAGCCTCTGCCAAGTTACTGGTGAGCTAGGTGTTCAGCAGCTGGGGCTTGGATGGAAGACTGCGGAGTCGTAGCTGTAGTAGGATCAGTTCATCCTTTTTCTGTATTGCTTCCTTTGTATCCTGTAGTAGGATCTGCAACCATGCAGGAGGTATGGGCTGGGCAATTCTTAGCACCAGGCTAAAGGTACCTGGGACTCTGCAGTGGGTGTAGAAGGCATAAAGTTGGTTCCTGATTCTGGGAAGTGCTCTGGGCTGTCATCAAAATTAACCAATAGCCTCAGATTCCCCCACTTGGCTTCTTGATATCCCTACTCACCGATCTCCATGGAACAGCCAGCATGGACTGCCTACATGGGTCTCCATCTTGCTAGAAGTGAGATACAGGTTTGAGTCTCCATCAATGCATCCCAGACCCAGCCACCATGCCACTACTCATCTGTTTGTAGTGATTTGTATGTTGTTACAGTGTTGGACATATTTTAGCAGATGAACCGTGATCTCAGGCTAAAATGGTCTGACCAGAGAGACCTGGGAACCTACTTCCAAAAGTCAGTCAATGAAAACCCTGGGGTTTAATCATTTCCAATGTTTAATTGTTAGGGATGGGTGAGCCTTTTGTTGGGCATATGGTTATCATGAGTATGGGCCCAACTTAAAGGCAACTGACAACAATGAAACTTAGAATCATGTTGACATCTTGTCAATTCTATTGTTCTTCATATCCACTGATATCTGTGTCTCTTAAAGGAAGGTGTCATGTAATGCATTTACTATTCATTGTCATTAATTTATTGTGTGACCAAGATTTGCATTGTTTTATCTGCTTATAATGAATTTTATTTGTAGCAGGTGTGAAAAGGAGTTTCAGAATGTTTTTTTTTCGGGGGGTGGGGGTGGGGTGGGATTCCATTGTCTTTGAATTCCATTCTTCCCTGAACTTTTTGAAGCCCTTTCTTATTTTAACACCATGGAAAAGGATTGGATCTCAATAAGCAAAGGGTTTCCTTTAGGCTATAAATCAAACAAAATTCTTATTTGATCTTGAGTAAATGGATACAGATAGAAGATAGGCAGTTCTTTTGTGTCCCCTGTTCTGTACATGCAATTGTTTCATTTATGATTTTTCTAAGGTCTATTTGATTGTCCATGGTTATTTTTCTGAAAATTACTCCACAGGTAGCAATTTTGACTTTCTAGAGAAGTAAAGCATCTTTTCTGTCCTGTGATGGAAGTATTATAATCCTTTGATGGTAATTATTCCTCTATGCCTTCCTTTGATAAAGGAAATCTTTGTATTGACCTTTCATGCGAAGCTGCAGTGTTTTGTCATTAGCAGTGTGATGCTATATTGGAAAAAGTTCTCAGGTGGTATTTGAGTCATTTGATTTTTTTTTAAAAAGGAGAAGAAAACGATGCTAAGATTTATGTGCTAAAATATATGTATGATGTTACTGTTGCCCATCTTGAATTTCATTTTAATATCTTTTACTCATGATAGAAAACAATATTTGGTCACTGCTTCTCAACAGTAGGAGTCAAAGTATTTACAAGCTGCCAAAAAAATTATTAACAACCAGAACACACTAACATCATGGGCTGTGGTTGCTGGATTCACATGTTACCCCCTGACACAGTGAGGTAGAGGCTTCGGTCTGCTTGGTCACTGAAGTTATTCACCACTTGTCTGCAAGTGAAACTGTATTAGACACCACACACAATATGCAGGACACCTGTCCATTCCCTAATTAAAGTTCACAAGGTAGATGGTGATGACACATTTTGAACATCTGTCAAACCAGCTCAAAAATAAGGATAGGTGGGGAGATACGTATGTAGATTAGAGAAACGAATTCATGGGCATTGTTATTTGTAGAAGAAAGAGGTTTATATACAAGGGTAATTGAATATTGAGAAAATATCCAAGCCCAGTACAGATCGAGCCCATAAGTCAGATATAAGCCCCCAAGTCCAATGTAAAAAGTCATCTTGAGACTCACACCACACATGCAAAGATGCTGAATGCAGGAAGTTCACAAACCAGTGAGTACAAAGTCTTGTGGTTTCAGTGGTGTTATGAGCATCTCAGCACTGGCAGGGATCTCTATGTGGCTTCTTCAGTTCGCAGGACACAGGGTCTGTCGATGTAGTGCCATGTGTCTTGTCAGTAGAGCATCTCTCAGGGAGTGAGCCTTATCAGTAAATAGTGTCCAAGGAAGTGAGCAGAGTGTGTGTGTGTGTGTGTGTGTGTGTGTGTGTGCGCGCGCGCCTTCTGTCTCTAAGGGGGAAATACTGGAGTTCCCAGAATTCTCGGGAGCGGTCCATGCCCACACAGAGGCCTCATTGGCTATGACCCAATTGACAAACTAGACTTCACCTCTCCATTCTTGTTTCTCTCAAGTCTAAAATTGATACCAAATTATGTAACTACAAGTGCCTTGGTGGTTAATAGAGGAAGAGCTTGTTGGGAAAGTAGACACGATTCCGTCAATCGCACGGGAAGAGCTCCTAGAGAAATTGGAATCTAGTAACAAAATTAAACAATAGGAAGGAGGAAGAGCATTCTGAGCAGAAAAAAAAAAATAACACAAGGGAAGGTTCTGTGGCAAGTTTGGCATGAATAGATGGAGAGCCTGGATAAATAGGTCTGAAAAGTTCAGAATCAGAAGAAAGAAGAGAAAATCCAGAGAACAATGGAGTAAGCCTTTGAATCAAAGCATGAAACTTATTCCTAATGCTTACTGTAATCAGAATGCTCTCACTGGTATTAATTTTACATTTGTGTTTGGACTCAGACAGTGGAAGATAGAGCAATGTATCACAGCTTTTGCTTTTCATATTTCTTTCCACAGGAAAAAAAATAAGTTCATTGTTTAAATTTTATTCACTTGTTTAAACTGAATGTAATCTAATGTTTCTTTCCTTAAAGAACATGTGAGAATGCATTTTAGCTACTTCTGAAGCCACAGAGATCAATACAAAATGGCCGTTGCCCTCAAAAGCCAGCAATCTAATAAAGGATAAAAATAGCATGTTATGAGCAAAATGTGTTATGGAAATCATAGGGTTGATATAGTCATTAACCAGCCTTGGAAAATGGAGAAAGCCACACAGAAACAAACTTGAAACTGGGTGGTAAAGAGAGTGTCAAGAGCTTGGGGGCCACGGAAACAGATAGAAGCATGGTTAAAATGTGGGGTGTCTGAAAAATGATGAGCAGTTCAGCATGACTGGAATGGTAAGGAGTCAAGCTAGAAAGTTCCTGTGTAGCTCAATTATGTAGGTCTACTCATGTATGGTCAAAACAAATGGAAGTTTATCGTATTGATGTCAGGAAACCAACATGGTGCTTCAAGAACAGAGATACCCAGTCCACTGTGCAATGAAGAGTGCTCAGGGCTGTGTGGAAGGACAACACTGTGATGTGAGAAATAGCAATTATAAACTTATCTATGACAGTGATTTTAGGAGAGAAAAAAAAACCTAGCTTTTTACATGAAAAAGAGAAGATTTCTACTTGAGAATATATTTTAAGACATTCAACATTATATTGTTTCTTATACATATACATATACCTATGTACAGATAGATACCTGTCAGCTTGTCCCACTGTGGTGACTTGCATGTTGCTACAATGCTGGAAACTACACTATGGGTATTTCAAATGCCAGCAGGATCACCCAGCATAAACAGGTTTCATTGGCGCTTACAGATTAAGAACAGACTAGAGGGAGGAACAGGCTGTTCATTTCTGGGGAATGAGTGACTGAAAACCCACAAATATCAGGAGAACAAAATGCCAGATGAGCCCTGCACATTGAAAGGCACGCAAAGTACTACTGGGGAAGATTCAAATTAGAGTTTGACGTGGATGGGATGCTAATGGGACCAACCTTCTTTGGATGATGAGATACAACTCAAAAGAAGCTGCAATAAGAATTCATTAATAATCAGAATAGGATATAAAAAATATGAATCTAGGAAAATTAGAAGTCATTAGAAATGAAGTCGACAGCATCAAGATCAATATTCTAAGTAAACTGAAACTGATTGATCTGGATCATTTTGCTTTGGATTATTATATGGTTTACTGTGCTAAATGAAATGACAAATTTATGAGTAATAGCATCACATTCATTGTCAAAAAGGATATTTCAAGATCTATCTTGAAGGGCAATGGCATGTGTAATAAGACAATAGCTGTACTCCTTCAAGAAAGACCAGTTAATATGATGAGTATTCAACTTTATGCACCAACCAATGAAACCAGTGATAAATAAAATTAAGAGTTCCAGCAGCGTCTTTAGTCAGAATTTGATCAAACATACACTCAAGATACAATGATAATTGCTATTGACTGGAATTTTAAATTTGGAAACAAAGGGGAAGGGATAGTAATTAAAATATGACCTTGCTGATAGAAAGCTGGAAATCACATGATAGCATTTTATAAGACCAATAGCTTCTTTGACAGCATAAACAAATTATACACATGAACTTGGACAGATGAAATACACAGGAATCAATTTGACTACATCTATGGTGGAAGACAATGTAAAAGCTAAATATCCCCAGCCTGACTATAGATACACCATTATGTGTAAGTTCAGAGTGAAACTGAAAAATATTAAAACAAGTTCTACCTGAATCTAAAGACCATCTCAAGAACAGATTAGGGCCAACAACCAGGTACTGTTAGATGATATCAAACGTATACTACATGAAGAATGCAAAACAAAAATACAAAGTATATCTCAAAAGAGAGTCTTAAACTTCCTCTTGAATTTAGAGTATCCAAGGCAAATGGGAAAAATCATAAAGTAAAACAACTTAACGGAAATTTTCAAAAGTAAACTCAAAAAGACAAATTAAAACATTGTAACAAAATTTTCAAAGCAACCTCAAAAAGACAAATTGAAATGTAACAAAATTTCCAAAGCCCTGCAATTAGAAAAAACAAAAGGGAAGAACAAACTCAGTATATGTAAAGTTAAAAGTACTAGAGAAAACTTTAAGCCTCAAGTTTTATATCAAATGACTCTAGGGGCAAAATATTGAATGATGCAGGAAGCATCAAAAGGAAATGGAAGGAATATGCAATCATTACACCAAAAATATTTGACTGGCATTTATCCATTACAAAAGGTAGCATGTATTCAAGAAGTCATACTAATGAAGGAAGAAGTCTAAGTCTCTTTGAAAGCATTAGCAAAAAATCCAGCTCCAGAATGTGATGGAATACCACATATATGCAGCACTGGATGCATTCACCCAGCTATGTCAAGAAACTTGAAAGAGAGATAACTGGAGGTCCATATGTGTGCCCATTCCAAAGAAAGGTGGCTCAGCACAATGTGGGAATTATTAAACAATATAATTAACATCACATGCAAGTAAAAATTTGACAGTCATTCAAAAATAGATGCAACAGGATATCAACAGGGGATTTCTGCAAATTCAAGCTGAAATTCAAACAAAGGGTGTGGAATACAGTATGTACGTTACTGTTATGTTAACTGGGTTGTGGATAACTGCAGAGAATACCTAAGAGATGTTTATTTGTGCCTCATTCATTTACAAAGGCGCTTGACTATGTGGATCATAACTGTGGATAGCAATCCGAAGAATGGGAGTTCTAGAACACTTTACTGTGTTCGTGAGGAAACTATACACAGGTGAAGAGGTTGCCTCTGGAATAGAACAAGAGAGAATTGCATAGCTTTAAATCAGGAAAGATTATAGGTCAGGGTTCTCTCCTTTCACCATACTCAATACACAAAACTCATTGAATCCATTGCCATCAAGACTTATAGCGACCCTGTAGGACGGAGTAGAATGGCATGCAGAGGGCTTCCAAGGCTGTAGTCTTTACAGAAAGGAGTCCTGGGTCAATGTAGGCTGCTCATTGAAAGGTCTGTGGTTCAAACCCACCTGTCACTCTTTGGGAGAGAGATACTTTCCCTTTGGGACATTAGAGTAATCTAAGGAGTCTGCAAAATTAGATGCTTGTACTTTATCCTTGGTTATAGGCTGTAAGACAAAGATTTTTAATTGCCAGGGGGGCTCTGAGGATTTTTTGTTCTGAGAAGGGGTCAGTTGGCCAAAGACGTTTGGGCACATGTGAGTCACAGTCTTGGGAATCTATACAGGGTCAGTAGGAGGCAGAATTGACTCGATGACAGTAGGTTTGGGATTTGGGAATCTTTACAGAACATTACCTCTTCTTTCTCCCTCTGAATAATGGGTAACTTTAACAAGTGAGCACTGCAATCCTTCAGGGCCCCTTCCTATACTGTAAATGAGTTAAAATAGAAATTGATCATTTTATTAAGAGAGTTCCTTTTAAACCTGCACAAAAGACAAAACCTTCTACTCCCATAAAGTTCGTCTTGGAAACTCACAGCAGCAGCGCTATCCAGTCTTATTGGGTCACTAGGAGTCAGAATCGCCTGGATGGCCGTGAGTTGGGAACAAAACTGATCCAGTTGGAATGGTCACAGTCTCCCAGGATATATTGTACTTTTGAAGCCAAAGTATGTTCAGCTCAGCTTCTGGTACCTGAGGTGTCTGCCCACAGAGTACAGTGAGAGAACTTCTGACAGAGATTTAGCTAGTTTAACAGAAAAATATTTGAATTAAAATGCACTTTTAAAGAAAAAGCTATGTTTTGTTGTTCTTAAGTCTATACAATAGAGTATTATCCATCCACAGGCTACACTTGGCCTACCGGGACAGCTCCTTGCTGTGGTAACAGGCACTGTGGATTTTTAAGTATAGGGGAAGAAGAATAAAGTGCACCCTTTCCCAAAGGAAACAGACACATCCTCAAACTTTTTCCCTGAACATCCCTTGAAGCCATTTCCTTCGAATTCCTTGAAATCTGCCAGTGTTAGGTTTCTCTGACTTGCTGCCTGTAAATCTACCAGAACTGATTTCCTGCTCATGCAAGCTGCTAAGAAAATCCTTCCCTGAGTCTTTATTATGTTACTCAGCGCTAGAACAGGAAAGACCATAACTACTTGGTCCCTTTTCTCAAAAACTTTTCCCAGCAGCCTCAAACACCTCTTCCCGAATTCTTCACAATAGCCTGAGACTATAGTTTGCAAATGCCAAGTGCTTTATTTTTTTTCTCTCCCCACCTTCATGTAGAAGGAACCCTGGTGTCTGCTATCCCAAAAGTCAGTGGTTCTAACCCACCAGCCACTGGCCACATGCTCTCATAAAGATCACAGCCTTGAAAACCCCATGGGGAAGTTCTGCTTTGTCACCCAGGGTTACTATGAGTCCGAACTGACAAAACAGTACACAACAACAAAAGATTCCTGAAGACACATGCCCGGCCTGTGTCAGCACTGGTCAGGGGAGAGGGCAGCCAAGTCCAGTGGCCTGCGTGCACTGCAGAGTGTGGGTTCTGAGGGAAGGGAGAGCTCGTAGAGTACCTATAAGAAGTCACCTGCATCTTACACAGCTCCACCAGCCCACACTCATAAAGTTGATGCTGTCATGACTTTGAATAGTTTATTTGTGCTTTCCTCTTCCCTTTCAAACAGGCCCCCCAGGCCTTCTCTAAACCAAAGTGTTCTGAAGACGAACATTATGGTAATTGGTAATTGTACACGCACTTTGCAAACATCAAGTGCTTCATAAAGTTGAAATGATACTAAATTTGGTGACAGGTTTATAGGCCTGAAGGCCCTCAAACTCACTATACAGATATAAATAAAGAATTTTATTACATTTTTATTATTTTAAAATTTTAGTTGATTTCCTGCTATATTCAAGAGCATGACAAGCACACACGTCCCCTCTCAGTTTTCAAGCATGCCTTAGTGTGAGTAATCTCCCTTCCCAGATCTCTGGAATCCACAAGTCTACTTATAAAAAACACCTCACTCTTAAATATGTCACCCCCTCCTTTGCGAGGCCATTAGTAATACCTATTCTTGACCCTCCAGGAAGTTAAAGAGGATGTTTTTCCAGTCGAGGCCTTTTCGTTCTGACCTAGCCATCAAGCGAACAAAGCCCGCCTACCCTCCCTTCTCATAAGTATTCTGCTGTCCTTCATGTAAGTCTCATCTTATTGTTCGTTTGGCACTCCAGAGTACTTTCAATATTCTTTACCAGCATAATTCAAGTGTATCAATTCTTCTTCAGTCTTCCTTATTCAATATCCTACCTTCATGTGTATATGAGGCTATTGAAAATACCTGGCTTAAATAAAAAAAGAAGATACCTCTCTTAGGGCCAGGTTCTCAAAGTGGCATGCTTTCTGTTTGACAATTCAAACAGTTCTTATTCAGCTGATTTACCAAGTGCAATACATCTCTGTATTAACTACCATTTTTCAGTCAGCAGAGTATATAAAACCACTTTGAAATTAGGAAGTGCTAAAAAGACACAAGATACGTTTAACTTTTCTAAGCAAGACAATAGAGTCACAGATAAAGGTAAGAAGATGGGAAACTATTATATGTGTTTAGAATAAATTTAGACTTGGACTTTTAGAATTCAAGCAGAAAGCAAGCAAAAAACTTTGTTTAAGAAAGTCTGTGAAGATTTTGAGTATGAGGTTCAGTAGATAATTGGATGGCTTTCCTTGGCTCTTTCTTCACAATGCAGGAAGAATTCATGTGGGAGAAGCACTTTTGTACATCCAAGTAACTTTTATGAGGGACAGGGAAGGTTCAGGTATTACAGTCTCAGATCGTACACTCTATCCCTGGAAAGTGTTCAAGGCTGCATGGCAGGGGCCATGGGGATGTTCATGACCAAAAATAGCCATTTCAGGGGACATGAGAAATGGAAAAATGTCCAGAAAATGAAGTCCACAGAACCAAAAGAGGAATCCCAGAAACAGAAGTAAAAAAGGAGAGAGAGTGAGCCCTGTAAGGGCGAGTGTGCGGTTAGCACAGGGGAGATATCCGACCCTCCATCATGAAAGAGAGCATCTGAAAAAGAGAGGCCTGCCCTCTGGGCTTTTCATCCTCTCTGGACCTTACTGGGAGGCAGGTATGGTTGAGAGTATTGGCTGTTCTCAGTGTCTGAGCTCAGGCATATGTGTGTTGTAATATGGTTGGTACCTAGTGTTCATGCCCAGGTTGACCTTCACCTCAGGCTAGGTGACCTTGGTCTGAGAATATCCAGCTTTGGATATTGTCCCAATAAGTTTCTAATATGTGCCTGATTTCTTTCCAACCCCATTGTTGTGAATGACCAGCTAATTTTAGTTTAGTCTAGTCATTCGGTGGAGATAACCCCTCTTATCCCTAATCCTCCTACTTTTCAATTGGATGATTTGTAGACCAAAAAAAATGGTTATGGAGTTGAAAGATAAATCTGCCACCATTGACTAGAGAGGATCAGGAAGGTCTAAGTTATGGTAGTTGCAACGGGAATAAAAAAGAAAAATGATTGGTGCTCGAAGCATCTCTGATCCCAAATCCACAGTATCTGATGTTCCACTGTTGGGGTACACTGGGGCTATAAAGAGGAAGGTCCGGGAAGGTGCTGCAAGGCACAAGGAAGAAGGGGGAGCAAATGATTGTGGGGTTTCAGCTCACATGATATACCATCTGCCTTGCCAGACACAGAAATAGGGAAAGCAGGAAGACTACGGTAGTTTTAGTCAAGGTAAATGGAAACCTGTTTATATGAGCCAGCTGTATATTCTTGAGGAGCATTTTCTTTAGAATAATCGTCGACTCCCCAAATCTTGCCACACAACCTCTGAATGACCTTGGCTTTCCTCTCTGAGCATACCCCTTACAGAGGGATGCTGCACAATTAATGTCCTACTCAAAAAGGGTCGTGGGCTTTATCTTTTTCTTTCATTTTTTTCCCTTGCTAAACCAGTCTTATCACTTGTCTCCTGCTTGGAGACTTTATCAAAATTTACCCTAAGGTCAACTCGAGTTATGAATACAGCATTGTTAGAACACATCCTACAGTATCAAGCCAAACTCATGACTTATGGCAGCCTGGAGCCAGAGTTGAATATCTAGGTTCATATCTTTGCCACTGATGAGCTGTGATACTCAGGGAAAGTTATTTCAACTCTCTGAACCTTGATTTTCTTATATATAAAATGATATAGCTTATAGAGGATGATACTGATAACATTACACTTAATTTACCTGCCTTGGGATTTAGAAATAGTAGTAATAAAAATAGTTACTGTCAGTTTGATTTTCATTCATGGCTACCCCACATGTGTCTGATTTTTTCAGATATAAATCATGTGGATGATTTTTCAGAAATAGATCACCAGGTTTTGCTCCCCAAAATTCTCAAAGACTGATAGTCTAGATGAACGCAAACCTCCAGCCTTTTAGTTACCAGATGTGTTAGGCCAGTTTGACTAGAAAACAGGTCCAGTGACAGCCATATTTGTGTAAGAGATGGCATTGTATTAAGAAGTTTTCATGCACCAATAAAACATCCCAGCTAAGTCCAGAAGTCCCTCTTCAGACTCATGCAGCCATATGTAATGATGCAGACTGCTAGAAGACCACACACCAGTGAGTGCAGATTTGGATGGATCCAGAAGCAGTGGCCCCATCACAGAACTAACACAGGTTATAGCATGGCTCATCAACAAGAAGGTAAAGTCAGAGAGTGAGAAAAAGGAGCCAGCCTCCAGAAGTCATTTATCTCAGGGACACCTCCAAAGGAGATCATCTAGTTGTGACCTGATTTACAGGCTCCACTCCACCCATATTTTCATATAGGTGCCATGTTGGCACAAAAAACAGCCATCACAGCAGCCTACTGCATTCAATGGCTAGAACCCCCAACGACCATCCATAAACAAAACAGGGCCCAATAATGGGAATCCAAATACACTTGTGGTTACAAATCAGGCTGTTAACCATAAGGTCAGCAGTTCAAAACCACCAGCTGTGGAAGTAAGACAGGGATTTCTACTCCCACTATGAACCAATATCAACTCAATGTCAAGGACTTAGTGAGAACAGCAACAGACAGGATTCATACTGTTACTATTAAAGGACATGATTGGGTGTGCAGGCCTTCTTTCCAGACCACATACAGCAGCGTTTCCCTAGTTCCATGGGTGGAGGGTCACCCAGATTCTGTCTAGGGCAAGAAGCACTCTGGGCTCACAAGGTGAGAGCAGCCTCTGCAGGAACTGAACCATGAACACTGCATGTCTTCTCTTGGGTAAACACCCTGAGCCAATTACAGGATCCTCAGACAAAATAACTTTCTTTCTAGTTCACCGGAGTCTGGAAATGCTGCTGTGCCTAGTAAATTGTCTGTCACTGGGGGTACTTTCCATGAGCCCGCAGTAATGTGGGAAGTGAAAGGAGAGTGAGTCCCCAAAACCACAGTGTGCAGAAACCTGGGCACCTGGCATTTCTTCTGACCCCATGAGCACAGGCTATCAAATTTGACCTCAAACATAGATTGTCTATTTTTCTACCATTAAAGGTGATTTTAAGAATTCTATATGAGTTTCTAAAAGTAATTGCAGTGTTCATGATTAGAAAAGTCAGATATTTCTAGCTAAAACAAAACTCACATTCAACATGCAATTGAATCGCACGGATCATAAAACAGCAAGAAAATTTAGTCAGAAATCCTGGTTTCTGGTTTTGCTGAGCATAGGAGTTTGAAGTAGCCCCTCTAAATCCCATTATCCTCATCTATACAGTAAAAGAAATGCCCTGCTTGTTTTTTTTTCACAAATTATATAAGTTATTCATTCACTTGTAAAGAGTTATGCAATCATCTCAACAATGTTTCAGGAAATTTTCTTCTCATACTCATTGTTGTTACCTCCCCATTCTCTACCCTCTGAACCTCTCCTGTCATACCCATAGGTGATTATTAATGCAGTTGCTATCTCTATAGATTTATCTACCCTGTATTTCATATACAGAAAATCACACTGGCACACACACATGCACACACACACACACAAAGAATACCAATCACAATAGCAAAACAAAACAAAGATCTCAATTAAAAATAAAGCAGAAACAAGAATAAACTCAAGGTGGATCACAGACTTTGAGGTAAATCCCAAACTCTTAGGACCAATAATGAGGGAATTGGGCCAATGAGAGAACTTTGGTGCAGGGAATACACAGGCAATCAGAAATAGGGAAGGATACACATACAGAGGAGTCACAAATTGACAAGTGAGATATACCGAAAATAAATCACCTGTGTACATCAAAAGAATTCTTCACCAACAATGTAATAGGGCAACCCACAGATTGGAAAAACATTTTTAGCAATGACAAATCAGATAAAAGGTCTTATTACTAAGTTCAACAACACTTTGCAAGCTTACAATTAGAAAAAAAAAACTAATTGCCCACAGATTGGGAAAACATCTTCATGGAGGCAGAAATCCAAATAGCCTATAAACATATGAGAAAATGTTCCCGATAATCAGCCATAAGAGAAATGCAAATCAAAACAACTATGAGACACTGCCTAACACCTTCAAAGATCGCCCAATTAAAAAAATCAGAAAGTAACAAGAGTTGGAGGGGTGATGAGAAGATAGGAACTCTTGTCCACTGCTGGTGGAACTGTAGGTATGTACAGCCATCATGAAAATCAATTTGGCAATATCTAACACAGATGGAGATTGGGTTACCATATGACCCAGCAATCCCCCTATGGGACATACACCCAGAAGCGGCAAGAAACAAACCACGGCCATACATCTGGGCTCCAATGTTAATTGCAGCACAGTTCACAATTGCAAGGAGTTGGAAACAGCCCAAATTTCCATCAACAGACAGATGGATTAAAAAGCTGTGGTACATACATACAATGGAGTATTATGCACCCCTAAAATGCAGTGATGAATGCATGAACTGGTGGGAAGAACTGGTGGAAATCATGCTAAGTGAAGGAACGCAAACACACAAGAACAAGTACAAAACGAGTCCACTGAAGTAAGCTTGAAAGAAAAGCAAACAAAGCAGAACAAAAACGGGGACTAGGGGAAAAGCTACTATATACACACATCTCCGGGGTATGGTCCAGCAACTATGGCAAAGGTCAAACCCAATCCAGGGATACATACAGGAGCCAACCAAACAAGAGGTTGGGGGAAAGATTTTTTAAAAAGATATGGGTGGGAGGGACCAGGACACTTACCCACTCAAGGGGAGGCTATTGTTTATATCTCCACAGGAAAGGGACAGAAAGACCAGACTTCAAACTGATGCACCAAGCCGTGAATACAACATACCAGCATATACCAGGAAACCAATAGAGAGGTCTGTAGGGCCAGGCCCATTCCCAACTTTGTGGACACCCCCATCCTACCTCAGTTCACTCCAGAGGACAGCACTGGGTCTACAACTGGAGAGGGGCACTTCAGATTAGAGCACATGAGAGAAACAAAAAGGGATGGAGAGGAGAAAAGAGGACATCCTGGCCCACCAAGCCCTAAGGATGATATTTCTGCTCAGAGCAGACAATGTACAGTGAGGACCATAGGACCGCCCCCCATCCCCCACTAGCCTATTTCAGCTGTAAGTCTATGGGAGCATGTCAGTTCTTTAAATATGATATAGTTAAGTTTTAGTTAAAGCTGAGTTCACTTAGTAGGGTTTCCAGAGTGAATTCTTTTAGTGTGGTCTGTGAGGATGCTTTGCACCTCAAATGGACAAAGTTTAAAATCCCAACAATCTATAGCACCAAGGTCACCAACAGCTGGAAAGGAATGAATTCAAAAATGTCCAATTAGGAACATAGAACCAGGCATACTTTTCTCTTGGGTTCTATGTATTATTAAGAGGATTTTGGTTTTGTTTTCTGGATCTTGTTTCACTCAGATTTCCTACCAACAGTGGTGTTTATCCACCAACAAAGGTGTAATCACCTTCTCTGAGACCCTTCTGTAGCCTTGACAATATTCACTTATCACTTTTTTAAGAGTGTCTGTTAATTTGGGTTGACCTTAGCATGATTTTATATGGTGGCAACTGAATGGTCTTCTCCATCACTCCTAATCTTGAGGTGAGGTCTCCATCATAGTGGTTTATAAGATGTATATATAAAGGGGGTGGAGGATGGAAGATGATAGATGATAGATAGATAAATAGATAGATAGATAGATAGATAGATAGATAGATAGACCCTGTTTCCTTCTGCAGATAGAACTCCAATTTTTCTATCACCATTTCCCATTTAATATTTTTTTGTCCTCTGTCAAAAATAAGCTGCCTGTGGGTTGATCCTTCTATTTCTGGGTTTGCTGTCATATTCCATTGTCTATGTACCTATCACTGTACCGGCACCAGCTGCTTCATCGACTGTGACTGAGTATAGGTTTTGAGGTTGGGTAGTGCAAGGCCCCCTACTTTTTTTTATCTTTGAGAAGTTCTTTACTTATCTTGGGCCTCTTCCCTCTCTTGTAAAGTTGGTAATTCTTTTTTCCATATTTTGTTAAAGAATGAAGTTGGTATTTGCATCAGTATCACATTGTATTTGTAGATTATTTTAGGTAACGTTGGCATTTAAAAAATAGTCTTCAAATCCATGAGCACAAAATAGTCTTCCACTTGAGTAGTTCTTTTTGTTTTGTTTTGTTTTTTGTAATACTGTTCTGCAGTTTTCCTAGTTCAGGCCTTTTGTTTGTTTCTTCCTCTTTTTTGGTCTTTTGTTGTTTTGGTTAGGTTTATTTGTAAGTATTTAATCTTTAGTGTGGCTATTATAAGTGGTTTCATTTAGTTTCTTTTTTATTTGTATTATTTTTAACTTTAAGTTTTATTGATATATAATGTGCATACCACACAATTCAATGGCTTGAATGTATTTAAAAGAGTTGTTACAATAATCAATTTTAGAATATTTTCTTCATTTTTTGTACTCAAAATTATTAGCTCTCCATTTCCCCCCAATACCCTTTACCATACACCTAAGAAACTATTAACCTAGTTGTGGCTGTCCCTATAGATATATACAGTATGGATTTCATATATATAAAGTCATTCCAAGAAAAAAAAGTTCTCAACACCAAAAAAACCTAAAGCTTAAAATAATAAAAACTAGAACAAGTTTTTAAAGGATCAAATGGGAAAACAAACAATCATATGTTAAATTTTAACTTAATTACATCTGTATTAATTCACTTTCTGATGTACCCTGTCCAAGGGCAAAGCTATTCACACCCCTGGTCAGAGGGGACTCACTGGAAACTTAATCCATGTGAGGACCCTGTAAATGGATTTGGAACTTTCACTGTCCTCCATCACTTTCTGAAAATAGTTGCTCAGAATTGAAGCTCATATACAATTCTCTCCTCTAATCTTAGATTTATTGTTTATGAGCCTTGGATCACACTGACTGGTGAACAGAGTGGTTTGTTCTTCTGTTTGAACTTTTGTGCTGATACCTCATTTAGATGGTTGTTTGTTTGAAAATAAATTTTAAGACCCCCAGGTGCTATTCTTTCTTAAAGCTAGGCACCATCTGATTTCTTCATAGCACTCATATCTTCAATGACCCTTTCATTAAGGTAAGTATCAAACAGACTGTATCTTGAGAAATGATTGATCTTAGGTGAGGCTTACAGTTAAGTGTGAGTCAAAAATCCATTCATATAATTAAGGTTTCTTTATATTCTTTTTCTACTTTAGGGGCAGCATTATCAGCGTTTTTTTGGGGGGGGGATTCTTTTTATCATTTTATTGGGGGCTCATACAACTCTTATCACAATCAATACATTCATCTATTGTATGCAAAATACATTTGTACATTTGTTGTCATCATCTTTCTCAAAACATTTACTTTCTACTTACACCCTTGGTATCATCTCCTCATAGTCCTCCTCCTTTCCCCTCTCCCTCCCCATGAACCCTTGATAATTTATAAATTATGATTATTTTGTCATGTCATATCATACACTGTCCAATGTCTCCCCTCACCCAAAATCCTGTTGTCCATACCCCAGGGAGAAGGTTATATGTAGACCCTTGTAATTGGTTCCCCCTTGCTACTCCATTTTTTCTCCATCCACCTAGT
Source organism: Nesogale talazaci (assembly GCA_004026705.1). Classification (NCBI taxonomy): domain Eukaryota; kingdom Metazoa; phylum Chordata; class Mammalia; order Afrosoricida; family Tenrecidae; genus Nesogale; species Nesogale talazaci. The sequence continues at coordinate 40,459 of PVJH01002828.1, forward strand.
ATAACCACTCTCCCTACTGGTCCTGAAGGCATCATCTGTCCTAAATTCCCCATGTTTCCAGATCTTATCTATACGAGTGTACATCCCCTGATCTAGCCAGATCTGTAAGGTAGAATTGGGTCTATGAGTGTGTGTGGGGGGAACATTCAAGAACTAGAGGAAAGTTGCATATTTCATTGTTGCCGCACTGTGTCTTGACTGGCTCATCTCCTCCCCACGACTCTTCTGTAAGGGGATGTCACTTCACCAACAGATAGATTTTGGGTCCCCAATCTGTACTCTCCCTCATTTATAATGATATAATTTTTAGTTCTTTGATCCCTGATACTTGATCCCTTCGACACCTCGTGATCACACAGGCTGGTGTGCATCTTAGATGTGTCATCATTTTTGCTTCTGAACTGATGGCTGCTTCTTTACCTTCAAGCCTTTAATACCCAGATGCTATATCTTTTGATAACCAGGCACCATCAGCTTTCTTCATCTCATTTGCTTATGCACACATTTGTCTTCAGTGACCATATCAGGAAGGTGGGCATGCAATGATATGCTTTTTAGTTCTTTGATGCCTGGTAACTGATTCCTTGGATACCTCATGGTCACACAGGCTGGTGTGCTTCTTCCATGTGGACTTTGTTGCTTCCGAGCTAGATGACCACTTCTTTAACTTCAAGCCTTTAAGATCCCAGATGCTACATCTTTGGATAAACAGGCACCATCAGCTTTCTTCACCACTTTTGCTTATACACACATTTGTCTTCAGTGATCGTGTCAGGAAGGTGAGCATCATGAAATTTCAATTTAATAGAACAAAGTGTTCTTGCATTGAGGAAGTACTTGAGTGGTGGTCTAATGCCCATCTGTATTCTTAATACTAGCCCTTAATACTAGCACATAGATCTCTTTCCTCATCATCACATATAAACATATTTACCTATGTACATGCCTGTATTTAGATCTCAATAAATGCCCTTTACCTCCCAGTTCTTCCCTCTATTTTCTTTTACTTTCCTCTTGTCCCACGATCATGCGCAGGCTTCATTTAACTGTCAGTAATTTCTCTCTGTTACATTATTCTTGATCAATCCCTATCTGGCCCCTCACCCCCACCTTGCCACTGATTTTGGATCACTTGTTCCCTTATCCCTGGGTTGATCAACACCACCTTCTTTCCTCCACCTCCCCATATCCCATGTCCCCCTGGAACCATCAGTCTCAATGTTTTCTCCTCCAGACTGTTAATCCAGACCATATTATGTAGATAGACTTGCAGAGATAACAATATGTACAAAAAAAATCATAGGATGAAGCGACCAAAGAAAACAAAACAACAACAACAAAAAAAACCAATGTCCAGAAAATATATATAAATAAGTAAAAATAAAAACCTGTAAATAGTTCAAGGTCTATTCATTGACTTTCAGGAGTGTCCTCCAGTTGAATCCGATGGGGTGCCAAACCCTGGCCCCAAAGTATATCCTTGGCACTCCCTCAGGAAGTTCATGTTCTGCTCCTCATGTGCTCTGTGGCACACCCTTACTGTTTTGCCTTGGTGTTGTGAAGTCAGACAGGATAAAACCCAACCCTACTTCTCCATTGTTGTCTTCTTTTTATTTTTTTTTTAATTTTGGTTTTCTTGATGTCTTTTGTGAAGCTCTTTTCCATGGTATATAAGAATTCAATTGATTTCTGCTTATTAATCTTGTTCCTGCCACTTTACAAAATCCCTTAATTGTTTCCAACATTATTTTTGTGAAATGTTTGAAGTTTAAATAAAAATATATAAAATAATATCATCTAGAAATAATGAAAATTTATCTTTTTCCACCCATTTATATTCCCTTGATTTTTCTGTTGTCTACAGGTTCTTTTTAAGACTTCCAGTGGTATGCTAAATAAGAATAGCAATGGGGGCATCCTTGTCTAGTTCTAATTTCAAAAGGAAATGCTTGTAGTTTTTCCACATTAGGCATGATGCTTGCCATTAGATTTTCATAGATAGCCTTTATTATATTGAATTTCCTTTCTATTCCTATTTATATTGTTTTTTTTTGAGAAATGCTATTGGATAATATTAATTGTTTTTTCTGCATCTATTAATATGATCCTGTGGTTTCCATTCTCTTATTTCTGCAGGAGATTATATTGAATGTTTTTACACTGTTGAACCATTCCTGTAGTCCTGATATAAATATCATAATACTTTTTATATGTTCTATTTGTCAGAATTTTTCTGAGAAAATTTGTCTTTGTGCATCAGGAATATTGGTTTGTAGTTTTCTGCCTTTGCAGTAAGCAGCAGTTAGATTTTCAGTCAACTTGCATTTGTTGAGGGGTATCAATCAAGTGGTGGCTTGATGCTGCCTCCTTGGTAAGGTAGTCTTTTTATGTTAGAGAAACTGGGAAGTTCTTCTTTATGCCCCTTTGTCCTCCTGTTTGGTGGGATTTTGTATCTGCCTTCAGGTATAGTCCCATGTGGGAAATGGACCCTGGGAGCCAACCTCCAGCCTGTCTGTGCCCTGTCATGTACCCACATTACTTTGTACCAACTGGCCTGTCATCTTTCTGCATCCTGCTTCTCCTTTGTGTATCATCAAACTTCCACTACATGAATCTGAAAAGAGGCCCCACTAGCATTGGACACATGGACTTAAGTTGTACCTTCTTGACATAAGATTTCTTGATATAAAGTTCTTTCTTGGACATATATGTGCATCACTGGTTTTATTTCTCTAAAACCTCCAGCTTACTACATGAGATGTTTGCCTGGTTTTGTTCTCAGAATTACGTGTCCCTCATCATTCTCAGTCTTCCTTTAGATTCCTTTGCTTTGTTTGGTTGATTGTAATCAGAGTGATTGTCTTTGAGTTCACTGACTCTGTTTTCCTTTTCTTCCATACTCAGACCTTCTATTCCTCAGATCTTCTACTATGTTGAGTAATTCTATTATCTCATTGTTTATCTTATGGAATTCCTACTGGTCTAAACATTTTATTTTTTCAATATCTTCCACTGTTCTTATGAATGTTCTCCACATCTCTTAAAGGGACATAAATATTATTCTACTTAATCTTGTTTTGGGTAGTTCCAGCCTTTTTTTTTCCAGCATACTCCATTTGGTTTGGGTGACTTTTGCTTGTTTGGGTTTATGTTTCGTGATTTGGGTGTTTATGGTGATTTAATGCTATCCATTAGCATCCTGGTTTTGCTACTGTTAGTGTGTAAACTGCTGTGTCATGTAATGGGAGTTGGCTTTGTCTAGTAATACAGGAGAGATCCAATGGAAACAGGAAGACACATGGTGGTGAAATGGAGAAAAGGGGAGAGACATGAGTAAGTGGGGAAAGTGGGAGGTGGGGGAGAAAAGAGAGAACAAAACCAAAGTAATGGAAGTAATAATAAGCAGTCATGGATAGGCCAATAGGTTTGTAAAAATAATAGAGGGATGTTTTTTAAGAGAACTAACCCAAATTAATAGGTTTCATGGAAATGTATTTCATGAGGAAAGAGAATGCATGCAGGAGAGATAATTGGTGGGTCAAGAGAAAAACATAAGCAAATACTCAGATCAGAAGGGGAGAGCGCACACATATATGTTTATAAGAAGTATTATTTAAAGAAGAAAAGAGAAAGATGAAAAAGGTGAATGCGGGAATCTCTTAAAAGAAAGAACAAAGGAGAAAAGAGAGAATACAAAAGTGTAAATATGTAGAGAAAAGGAGAAACAAAAGATAGCTTAAGCAAAAGACTAGCTATGGCTTGAGTGTGAGTGTTGGAGTTTAGTTGCTATGGCAACTTCAACATGCACATTCAAGTCTGTGCACTAAGTGGGTTGAGTGTGTGTGTTGGGGGGAGAAGGGTGTTAGGTGCTTGATTGCGTGGCTGTGCCTTAATCTGCATGATTGCCTAATTTTACCTAGGGGAATATGTATTCTACAGAGGGCAGAGTGCGTCTCTTGCCTGCTTTTATACCATGCAATATTCCCTGGTTCTGCTCCAATGATTGCATCTATGTTCAAGTTCAGCTCAAGTACAATTAACATTCTATTTTGTCTTCTGCCATCTAGTTGATTCCAATGCATAATAATTCTATAAGACAGGGTAGAACTGTCCCTGTAGGCTCTAAACACAATAATTCTTTATAAGAGTGGAAAGGCTTGAGCTGAGCCCCGGTGGCGTAGTGGTTGTGCGTGGGACTGCAGCCCACTGGGATGGAGGTTCAATTCCGGCTCCCAGGAGCAAAGGCTGGGCCTCCTACTCCCACCACCAGAGCAGTGATGCCTAAAACAAAAAAAAGAGAGAGAGTGGAAAGGCTTCAATATCTCTCACAGAGCAGCTAGTGGTTTCAACTGTTAAATTTGTGGTTAGCAACCTAGCACATGGCCACTTACAATTATGGAAATATTAATAACATTTGATCCAGCAATCCCATTTCTAGGTATATATTGTTGAGAAATCAGAACTGGACCATGAATATACCATATATACTCAAGTATAATCCTAGTTCTTCAGCACAGTTTTAATGCCATTTTTGTGGTAAAACTAGGTGCCTCAGATATGCACATTCATATTCATTGCAGCATTATTCACAATAGAAAAAAATGGTACAAGAGGTGTTTTGTGCCACCATGGCACCCACTTGGAAGGTGTTATGGGGAGAGTTCAGCCTGTCAATCAGATGACAGCTTGATGACCTCATTTGGAACACTGACTAAGGCAAATGGCTTTTCAAGGCTGACCTCTCTCACTCCCTCTCTGGTGGTTAAACCCAAGCACTGCCTTATCTGGCTGCCCAGCATCAACATGTGTTATGGGCTACCTGTGAGCCGAGCGAGACAATCTGTAGACTGCATCGCTGGGCCTTGCTGTTCCATGCTGCAGTGTCACCCCACCTTGCCATGTCTGCTGCCTACAGGCTGCAGACGACCACGACTCCAGATGCTGCGCATCCCACAAGTCACTTCCCATCACTACACCAAAAGACTCCACCACTACCTACTCTGCTATGCTGTACTACTGGCCTCTGCTACATCTGACCACTTCATCACCTCCTACTCTTCCTAATGCTTCCTCAACTGTGTGAATCATCAGGACCTTCAGTATATTAAGTGTCTGACAAAAATGAATTGGAATGAGCTCTCTGTACTACTGTGAGTAATATGCTGCTATGTTGCTTTTCACCATATAAACATATAGTGTGTTACACAGGGTTCTCTAGAGAAACAAAACCCTTTCAAAATTGAAAGACATTTATGATTTTATATAGATCTAGATATATAGATATATAGATATATCATGAATAAACAGCGAATTAGTCCACAGAGCAGCACAGAGGGTTCAGTTCAACTCACTTCCATGAGATAGTTAATGTACTATCAGTCCTTCAACTCATGAGGGCTGCTGGGTGCAAGTCAATGAAGAAGATAGCTGAGTCTCCTGTACAAATATACAGACAATCAGGCTACAGGCAGCAAATAGCAGGGCAGGTCACCAAGTGTCAGCCAGATGACAGGGTCAGACATTCCCCAGCTCAAGTGATGTATACCAGCAGTATGGCAAAGCAGATTGTGAAGGAGTCTCAAACAATAGTGACATGGTCCACGAGCTGGGTGTGCCACAGGCAGTGTAGCTCACAAGTTGAGGCAGAGAATTAACCAAGGCAGTTATATCCTGGTCTGATCATCATAGAGCAAGAGACATAAAGGGGAGATTTGCCAAGCCATTTATCTCTTTGCTCTTCAATTAAATAGTGACCTTATTAATTCCACAGGTGCTCATTGGCCAGGTTCGCACAATAAACCTATCATAAGTAGATAGATTATAGATAGATAGTAGATAGATAGATGATAGATAGATAGATAGATGATAGATAGATAGATAGATAGATAGATAGATAGATAGATAGATAGATATTCTGGTTTTGCTTCTTTAGAGAATCCTATTAACCTATGGAAATAGCCTAAGTGCCATCAATGGCTGAAAGGTGGGATGTAGGTCACTATTAGAAAAAATCAAGAAAAAGTTAATAAGGGATGAGAGCAATAGAAAATTATTAAGATACATTAGAGGGAAATTATTTGGTGAAGGAAAGACAATGTGAATGATAAGAGATCAACACAATTTCATGATAGGAGAGGAAGACACTGTAAGTTGCCCAAAAGTTAATGACAACAAAGGTAAATACTATTACATATACAGTCTTGCAATACCAATAATAACAAAATGATCACATATTTGAGCAAAATACAAGAAAACAGAATTTGGTAGGTGAATGGAATTACACCACAAGCATATATAGGTTTGTACAGGATATTTCTATGTGCATATTTGTATGCTATCAAAATATACATGTATAGTTCTAGAGTCTGAATTTTATCAAACTTGCAATCAAGACACACTGATAATTACTGGTAAGTGAAATGCAAAAATTGAAAATGAAAAAAGGGTTAATAGTTGAAAAATATTTGTCTTGGTGATATATAGGATGTTGAAAATTGAATGGTAGAATTTTGCAAGACCAAAGACCTGTTTATAGGAAATACCTTTTACAAAAATATAAATAGCAAATATATATATAGCAATCATACATATAACAGATTGACTACATCTCTGGAAAAAGATGTTGGCGCTCAAAATCATTCATCTAAACAAGGCCAGAGGACAGCTATGGAACAAACCATCAATTATTTATATGCAAGGTCAAGTTCAAACTTAAGAAAATCTAAACCAGTCCCAGAGAACCAAACTACCACCTTAAGTATATCCCACCTAAATTTAGAGAACATCAAAAATAGATATGACATACTGAAACACTAATGACAAAGACTAAATGAGTTGTGGATGGCTTTAAGAATACCATACAGAAAGAAAGCAAAAGATAATTAAGAAGAATAGAGAGAAATAAAAAAACAAAATGAATGTCAGAAAAGACTTCCATAGAAAGAAGTATATGTTCTCTAGACTTTGTAAAAAAAAAAAAAAAGGAGAAACAGAGGCCCAGCTCTCTGTTACACAGTCGGAATCTATTTTCTAGAAATATGAGGTACTAGTCATGTTTCTAGCCTTAAGAATTCGCCAAAAATGTAATGGCACTGGCTGATGGATAATAGTACTTTCTTAAACTCTTCGAAAGTAAATTATTGACTTATTAATGCTCTGTAATTCAATCACTGGAAATGAAGATAAATGAAATAAAATCCAATTTGCTATCATCAATAGCTTCTTAATTTCTCATCCAGTTTTGGGCATGACCTAATACATATAAGTTCATAGAATGGCATATTCAGTATACATTTCTTACCAACCCCAAGTTTGTGCCCTTGGATTTAGATGGTTTTGTGTTATTTAAAATTTAGTTATTGCGGACAGAATTTCATTTCCTTTCATTTCCTTTCTTTGCTTCTCTAGAATAACTAGCCATTTTCCTTTCAAGGAGGAAAAAATATTAAACAGACTTTCTCTTTGGCTATGGCATTACTTATTATTTGGTAAAAGAAATTGGCCATAGTCATATACAAAAAATTGTGGATTTTACATGTAAAGTTACTTGGGACTTTCCTCCCACTCTTTTCCACATTGCTAGTATTTTCTTTCTTTCTCTTTTCATTTTAATCAAAAGTTTTAATATTATATATTATATATATTAAGTTTATATATTATTTTAAATATATTAAAAAGGGTACAATGTTCAGAAAAAGAAATTAAATGTTAAAATAATTCTGCTAAAATTTGGAGAGTTTATTTTGTAATTTGAAAAGTTTGTTTGCTCTGGAAATGAGCTCAGTGTTCATTTTGTTGAGAATAATGGAAAAATTAAATGAAGTTCCCCTTTGAATATAATTATGGTTTTTATCTTCAAGATCCATCGCCCCTAATTGATATTAAAGTTCATTATACATAATGATGTCTGTTTACCCTTGGCAAAATGAAAAGAACCTAGTTTTAGGGGGGATGGTTTCTCAAGTTTTGTTTGGTTTTCCTGCCAAGTGAGTTTCAACTGATTTATAAGGATGACTCTCTTCAGATAGGTAAACTTGGTGTTCTCTTTAGAAATTGTTTTGTCTGTTTCGGTGCCAAATTATAGATTTTAGGAAAAGGGATTGTTTTCTTTTGTGCTTTAACTTTATCAAGAATATATTTATAGTGAATGGCTATAATGTTTAGAACTTTGAATGTAACATTTTTGTTCCTTCTGTAGACAAATTATATTAAAAGTCCATAAGAATAGATGAAATCTACTTGGCAAACCCCCAACCAGTAATTAACCCCAAATTATTTTGTGGGGACAGCATCTAAGTAGTTGAGCCCTATTGGAGAGAGCTACACACCAATGAAAACTGATCTAAAAAATCATTTTATTTGGGGTTCGTACAATTCTTATCACAGTCCATCCATCCATCCATCCATTGTGTCAAGCATATTTGTACAATGATGTGTTGCCATCATCATTTTTAAACCACATTCTTTCTCCTTGGACCCTTGGCATCAGCTTCTCAACCTCTCTCTTAACTTGGAAATCCTTCATCTATCCTCTTCTATTTTCTTTCAGCAGCAAATTATCAGAACAATTGGCTACCCCCATTTACTCTCCTCCCACTCATTTCTCCACTCATTTAGACCAGCTTCCATCTCCATCATATTTCCTAATGCAGTTTGTTAGGTCAACAATAGCTTTCATGTCATTGAACCAGGTGGACATTTTTCAGTTCTTTTCTGAAGTGTCTTTTTAGCAGCTCGTAGTACTTCTTGTAAGACTCATTCCTTCTCTTCCCTGAATTGACAATTCAGAATTTTCTCTACATCTCTGTTCATGCTATGGGGGATTATTTTTTGCCCATTATATTTGGGGCTTTTCAAGGTACTAATATTTTCTCACTTTATTCTCTATCCTTAAGTAATTCTGGAAGGAGCCTTGGTAGTGTAGTAGTTATGCATTGGGTTGTTAATCACCAGTTATTCTCAAGAAGAAAGACAGGCATTTTATTTCCATAAAGAGTTATATAAAACTGCTACAGTTCTACCCTGCCCTATATAGACTTGCTGTGACTCTGCATTGACTCAATGGCAGTGAGTAAATAGTCCCATCTACACTTTCAGATTAAAATAGCACATACGCAGAGATGAGTCACAAAGGAATGCCCTTGTCAAACTCCAGAAACATAGATACAACTTACTTGTATCTCTAGCTGTCTGTTTCAGAGACGCCTCACAGACAATATGCCAGAAGCTAAATTGATAAATGCCCTCCAGATTGAATCCATATTCAGTGTTCTCTGCTTTCATGTTACATCCATTCTGTCATGGAAACCAAAAACTCAGAAGATGTGCTAGAAAATCTTCCCATATTTTTGAGTTTTATGTAAATTAGTCTCACCCATTTTTAGGGTTTTCAGAATTTCTATTTAGGATGAACAGCTCAGACTGTTGGGATTGTTATTTGGGGGGGGGGGTTAAATGTGTTTTAAAAACTACATAGCACTTCATTTTTTTTTCTCCAGTACACTGAAAAAAGAGAATTATTGATGGGGAAATGATGTCAGTGTAAAAATACTGTACAGAGTTGAGTACTTTCTTAAAAAGAACAATTACATAGCCGGAACACTGTGTTTTAGAAAGAAGGAAACATGACAATATTGGGTACCATTCTTGCTACATCCTCAAGGTCACAATTGCTAAAAGTACACAAACTGAGACACATAAAGAACTGCAACATGAATGTTACAAATATAAAGGATTGATGTCTTATATTCCTAGACATAGGTATGTTTTGTATGTGATAGAGTTATGAAACACAGCTTTGGAGTTTACTTTCTTAACAGAAGATCTTGTTAATGGAGATTATTATATTGAGTTTCTTAAGAGAGCTGTCTTAACTTATAAAAAGGACATATCTTAATATCTTTGAAAATACTATCTTCAGGTTCTTGCAAAAAGTGCAACAATTAGAATGAACATTTTATCCTTTGCACTTTTTATCCATTAATAAAGAAAAACATATTCTTCTGCAAAGCTTCCTGAGAATACACTACTAAGTGAATCAGGATATTGAATTGTTTGGGAAAATAGTTTGGGGAAAAACTCTTATTTGCTGAAGAATTACACTTCAGCAAATAAACCATTATACCTATGGTGAAAGTTCAACATTCATAGGTGCTTCCTCTTCCATTAGATAAAGCAGGCTCCATCAGCTAATAATGAGCTTAACTAATTATTAATATGAACAACAGGTGACAGCAGAGAAAACTGGTATAAATTATCCCCAAATGCACTATGAGTGAATCTTTCCACTTAATGAATTTAATTTACATGTTTCTTTCCCCTGCTGCTCCTCTTTTGTACATCATCTTTCATTTAAATAATTTTCAACCCAAAACCTAGAATCAGAATTAGGCTGGGAGTTATATGGCTTTGATGGATAAACCCTTCTTTCAGCCATAAGTTAGTTGCAAGCTGTTCAGATCATTGATCTCTACACCTGACTGCTATTTTGGCATAGAATATTGCACAGGTATCCAGCTAAGGACTTGTTCACGACTCAGGTCACAGAAGGAAACACCTTCAATGGGAGCTCATGGAACTTCATGAGAACCATGAAGTATCTGAGGCAGGCGTGTTGGGTAAACATCCTATGTAGAATGTTTGATGTATGAATAGCAGACAAAAATACATAGTTTATGCATAATCACGAATCACCTTGAAACCCATCAGAAGAATCCATGGTAGACATGACATCCTTGCCTACCTCCAAATTCCAGAAGACACCTTAAATTTGCTTTGAGGAGCAAGATAGGAACTCCTGCAGTATTTCCTGTATAGTATTCTCTTGCTAAACACAAGGCCATATTACGAAGCCATATCATTGTGGCAATTCTCTACTAGCTACCAAAATTACATTTACCCTCAGTATGCTGTGGTAGAGCATCTAATACTGAAAACTGACTCACTCTTGACCTCTAGTTTCAAACTTTTCCAAGAACCAAAAAAAAATGTTAATTCACTCTCTCACACACAGACAGAAAATCAAAAGGAACTTTACATGCCTGTTACACATGCTCTCATACACACATGGTGACACACAATTTATCTCAATAATAAAAATAAAATCAAAGGAAACGCATCTGTAACCACTTGTAGTATGAAGTCTATGGGATGCGCTGCATGGTCAAACTATTACCAAAAAACCATTCTCTTCCCCTCTGGGTGACCAAACTGCCCATAGCACTCATTTCAGTGATACATGAATAAAGACTGAAAATAGGATAGTTGCAGATGGAAAGAACAGTGCAAGAGCCAGTGCCACCGGTGGCTATGATATCACGTAACTAGTACAGTCATCTTATATTACTTGCATTTGAAGAATATATTATCTAGTGTTTGAGGATTGTTTCAACAATGTTTCACTGACAGAGAAGATAGAAAGAAGAAATGACTTTCTCAGGAAGAGATGTGTGTGTGTGTGCCTTACTAGTGCTCTTAGGTAAGTGTTGGTCTGCTAACAGAAGGGTCAGCAGTTCATAGATGAACTTATGTAGAGAACCTATGTACGACCATGATGATTCAGTCTACTTGTAGACAATGGGATTTGGTTTTGTAGTTTGGCTTTTGTGGCAGGGTTTCTAAGCTTGAACCTGCTCCAGTCCTGAGTGAAGTGAAGTAGATTCCCCAGGACAACTTTCTGAAGCTCATTTTTATTTTTCTCCTATTTTAAAATATGGTGTGCATATGGGGCATGTGTACACAAGCACCTGATTTTAACAACTTGTTCAAGTTAATCTTGACAAATCTGATTCTCGGCAGCTGGTTGGTCTTAGATGGTATTTTATTGTGTGGAGGTTGCTCTAGTTACTACATAGATGGTGACATTGGGTGGTGTTTTAGGTCTAAGGAGAACTGGCAATAAACAAGGACACGATGGCAGTGAGTTCTTCAAGTGACTCATAAGGAACCTTCCAGTCTAATGGATTTCAGCTAATGGCTTGCTGAGCATGAGGAAGCAGAAGTTCCTGGGTCTGTTTCATTAACAGGTCCCTTCCTAAGGTGGTCAGGTGGACAGCAGAACACTGAGGTATATGAGATGTGCTCTAAACTGTAAATCTCATGACTTGCATTCACGCAATTATCTCTTCCTGCTTAGTGTTGTAGGACCAAATCCTGGAATCTGGTCCCAAGCCAAGTGATAGAGATTACTGTCTGACCCTCAAGACTTGCTCTCACTGAGGAGGTGGAAGTGTTCCCCTGGCAGCTCCACCCCCTCCCCCCAGAGGCAGTTTCTTCAGAAATGAGTCAAGATCAAGGTTCAGGAACGCAGACAGCACAGTGGGTTAGGTGGAGGCTTTCTGCTCCCATTGAAGGTGCACAGCCTGGGAAACACGAAGGCAATTCTACTCTGTCCTACAGGGTCACTACGAGTCCGAGTTGACGAAATAACAGCGACTGACTGAGTGAGTGAGTGAGTCTCACTCACCCACAGACCCTTCAAAGGGTAAATTGGGAAGTTTTCAGGTCTCACAATATCTGACCCACCCCAGATTATGTCACTAAGCATGAGCTCTTACTGTAATGTATTTAGTAAATCATGCCATTGGAAATGGTTTCAATTCCCCCAGTATTTGTTCTCCCTTTGCTTATTGGAGAGAGTTGGTATGCAAATTATTTTGCATTTACTTGAGCAGGGCTCAAAAATTGCTTAGCAACTTTAATTCTCAATATGGTCCTTTGAAGTTATAGGTTATGTCTTCTCCACATCTCCCCCAAGCCATTGTGCCATAGTTTCCATGATCATAATAACAGAATGACTATCACAGGAAATGGTTTTCATCCTTCAGCCTAAATTTTCATTGTACAAGAACAACTTGCATGGACTCTCCTACTCTCCTTTACAATCTAATCCAGTTACGAACTTGCTATTATTTTTATTAAATCCAAACCCTCTAAACACCTCAAAGACCACGATTTTTAAGCTACCATTTGAGGTTCTCCAGTGGAAACCACATCACGACAGCGAAAGCAGTCTCCATCAAGCCAGTTCCAAATCATGGAGCCCCTCCCATGTAGAGTAGAACTGTGCTCCAGGGGCTTTCATTGGTTGCTTTTTCATACGTAGATCACCAGACCTTGCTTCTAAGTACTTGAACCTTTCACTGCGCAGCTAAATGTATTAACGGCTTGCACTTTGTAAGTCCTCTGTGTTTTTCCCATTTAGTCTTATGCTTTTTGACTATTTACTGTTATTTTTTAATAAACAGTAAAAAAAATCTCAAAGAAAAGTGCCTCATAGTCACATAAAATTAATGATAGTGTGAGATAAGTCTGGAGGGAAAAAAATTGTTAAGTGGTAAGTGCCAAAAGAAATTTGGACTGGAGCGTGTAACCCAAAAGATAGCAAGAAAGATACTTTTGTTTTCAATTAGAGGCTCGTGCAACTCTTACCACAATCCACACATCCATCCATTGGGTCAACCACATTTGAACTTATGCTGCTATCATCATTCTCAAAACATTTGTTTTCTGTTTGAGCTCTTGATATCAGCAACTCATTTTCCCACTCCTTCTCCACTCTCCCCTCCCCCATGAACCACACACAGTTCCTGTCTTAACAGTGTACATCTTCTGGTCTAGCGAGATTTGTAAGGTGGAATTGGGATCATGATAGTGGAGGGGGAGGAAGCTTTTAGGGACTAGAGGAAAATTGTAGGTTTCATCAATGCTACACAGCATGCTGACTGATTCATCTCCTCTTGGTGACCAGAAGGGGTTGACCAGTTGCCTGCAGGTGGGTATTTGGCCCCCAATCTGCACTTTCCCTCATTCACAATTATTTGGTTTTGTGTTCTTTAATGCCTGATACCTGATCTCCTAGGCACCTCATGATCACACAGGCTGCTGTGCTTCTTCCATGTGAATTTTGTTGCTTCTGATCTAGATGACCGCTTGTCTACTGCCAAGCCTTTAAGACTCTAGATGCTATATCTTTTGATAGCCGGGCACTATTAGCTAAGAAAGATACTTACAAAATTTTTTAAAGAATGTTCTTAAAATTAAGTGTCCTTTTCAATTTTAATTTGATTTTATCACCGATGAGTATGTAAAGTTCAAATAATTTTAACTGCATGAAATATGTAAAAGGTCACTCCTTCTCAAATGAGTAAACCCTGTTGTATTGGTAACATCTAGCAATCATCAAAACACTGCCATCTCCCTCCTTTATATTCCTCATACTGGTCATTCATACTGGAATCTGTGAAAAGGCCCCTAGAGGCAGGTTTCTGGACCTTTAGAAAATCTTTCTGAACAGCAGAGATAAGATTGAGCAGGAGCCCTTTGTTGAGTGTACTCTGAAAGATAGACAGGTAAATATAGTAAGGGCAAATAATGTTGAATCCGCCTGAGAAAGGGCAGGGAATCGGTGTCCTCTTTTCTGTACCTCGAAGAAGGTGGAAACAGAGAGGCATGGGAAAGTTGCCAAAGAACTGAACTGAAACCTCTCTGAGAGCCTTGTTCAAAGACACCACCAGCTGTAAAGTGGCTTGATTGTGGATTTCCACTGGGAAATTCCAATCATTCATTAGTATCTGTTTCCTCCTCAAGACCAACCACTGTACCTAACATTGTAGAAGATGCTCTAGGAAATGTCTAAGAAATGTGGAATCAGCAAATAATCCAAATGATAGTAAAACACTCATTTATTACCTCTGAAAGACTTACTGTATTTCAAGTTAGTGATGGGTTTGTGTTGACCTCTGACCATAGTTTTATTTATTTATTTGCTTTCCACTTAACTTCTTGGGTCTGGCATGATTTGTGCATACAATCTGAAACCTAAGTCTGTATTAGACAAGACAAGCATGAAATTATTGGTTTTTGGATGACAATGTGCAAGAGTACCAAGGAGACTAAGCATGACAGAACAGCACAGAGGACTGCTAACATGAACTTAATCAACCATGATTTCAAGTCACTTATTATTATGTTTACAATGACATGATGCAAACAATGTCTCACATTGAGCCCTTAGTACTTTTTTGAGATTTCTCTATGCATTAGTCTCTGCCTTGATCTTATTTTCCCATGTCAGCTAACACTGTGAGAGCTCTAATTGTAAGGGGCACATCCCATAAACTGAATAGCATCAGCCTTTTGCAGACACACTTGTCACTCCCAGAGTTGTATTCATAATTGTAAGAAAACAGTGAATTGAGCAGGAGTTTTTAACAGGAGTCTAATGATTAGCACTGCATACAGCTAAGCTCAGCTTTGGGATAAGAAAGGCAATTACCAAAGTGGATGTGATTATGGAGAACTCCAGGGTTCACCTCAACAATCTGATTGAACTGTAACCATTGTTCAGGAGGCACTAAGCCAGTGTTTTAGATGATGTGGCAATGTAATGTGATGGAGAACTTGAAAAAGAAGGGCGAGGAGGACTTGTTTTAAGTATGAGAGGAATACACAAGTATGGAGAGGGGGGAGGGCGGTGGGGGGGGGGAAGGATTGTTAATCATCTAGTGAGTGCCGAGCAACCTGGGACTCTAGCAGATAAACCCACCAAGCAAAGCTGGAGTGGAATGCGTGAACAAGAGAGCTGGAAGCTGCATTTTCCCCTCCAACCACTCCGCTTGTATGCAGCTGTGCAAATCGAAATTAACGACACAAGAACAAATGACAACTAAGGCAAGTCAGCATTGAAGGAGTCAGCGTGAACCTGTCATAAAAAACCCTTGATGAACCTCCACATCAGAGGGAGGAAGGATGAGATTATTGTGAGACAGAGGAAGACTGGATTCCAGAGGATTCGCAAGCAATTATTCATGAGGACTGAAAGTGAAACCATTGGGAGCAATTTGTGGCATAAAGAGGCAAATTCCCATCCCTGGGGCTGTTGTTTAACACAGAGCCTTGTGGAGGAGGCATCAATAAGGTTTAAAACACAAAATCTGAACGGTGTGGCATGCTCAGCAACTCCTTGATGGTAGCTCACTAATAGCCAGCAATGCCTGCTAGAGAAGAAAAGCCCATCTCAATTCACACAGAATTTTCAATGCCATCACTTAGATGTTGTGCAAACTAGATGGGCTGTGAATTTAAACTTCTGACTCTAACTAAATGAAACAGCGACTTAGGCGAGTCACTTCACTTCTGAAGATCTGTTTTCTAGTCTTTAAATGGGGAGAACTGATGAGGTGATAATAAACTACCAATCACTGTATAGAAATTCATGTCATTTTATAATTTGGCAGCCTGGATTTAAGAAAACATCCATAGACAGCTTTAAGTTATTTTCACCAGAAAGGTAATAGATTCATTCTGGGTCATTTAATCTTATCTTATCTTATTTATATACTTACTTACTTACTTACTTTTTAGGTAATTTTATTGGGGGCTTTTACAATTCTTGTTGTAATCCATACATCAACTGTATTCAACATATTACTACATACATTTCACTGTTCTTTCATAGATACATACTTTCCTTTGAGCCCTTGGGATCAGTTCCTCTTTTTTCCTCCCTCTCCCACCCCAACCCTCATGGTCTGTGTGAGTCTGGGTAGACTAGAGAAACAAATTCATAAATAAGAGAGAGTTTTATATAAAGGGTAATTGTACATTAAGAAAACATCCCAACCCAGTCCAGTCCAAGGCCATAAGTATGATATTAGCCCATATGACTTATACCAACCTATAAAGTCCTCTCATGAAACACATGCAATGAATCCAAATGCAGGGTGATCACAAGCCAGTGGATAGAAAGCATTTCAATGCAGTGGCGTTGTAAGCATCTCAGTGCTGGCAGAGGTCTCTCTGAGGCTTCTCTGCCTTCAGAGGTCTGGTTGTATCCATGTGGCTTGTCTGGCTCAGGGAACTAGGATAGCTTCATGTGTCTTGTCAGTTGAGTGTCTCCAAGAGGGTAAACAGTGAGAGATTGTCTCCTGTTTCCAAGAAGAAAGCATCAGATTTCCCAGGATTCTCAGAGAAGGCCAGGCTCACACAAAGACCTCATTGGCTATCTCCAGATTGACAGGCTAGACTTCACCCCTACACCTTTAATCCTCAAATTAACACCAGATTAGGAGACTGCCACGTGGCTCCTTGATGGATTATAGCTTGTTAATCATTTTGAAATCTCACACAGACCGTTGTCTCCTCGCCATGTTAATTCTTTTCATACCCTAACTATGCTCATATAGAATCTATACATGGAGTAGGAAGCAGTTGTTTGAACATAGCATGATTTAAAACCAAGAAAGTTGTGTGTCAGGGTTGTATCCTCTCATCATATGTATTCAACATGTATGTTGAGCGAATGATCAGAGAAGCTGGACTATATACAGAAGAACATAGCATCAGGATTAAAGGAAGGCTTATGTTCAGACTTGCTTGCTGAAAGTGAGGAGGACTATGTAACACTCGCTGATGAAGATCCAGTCCAAGCCTTCAGAAAGGATTCTACCTCAATGTGAAGGAAAATGAAATCCTCACACCTGGACACACAGGAACATCATGAT
Organism: Nesogale talazaci; assembly: GCA_004026705.1. Lineage (NCBI taxonomy): Eukaryota > Metazoa > Chordata > Mammalia > Afrosoricida > Tenrecidae > Nesogale > Nesogale talazaci. The sequence goes on from PVJH01002828.1 coordinate 57,960, forward strand.
AAATGGAGAATGGATTCAACTTGTCAAGGATTCCATCATGCTTGGATCTGGAAGCAATGCTCATGAAAGAAGCAGTAGTCGAGAGATCAAAAGACCCATTGCATGGGGTAATTTTGTTGCAGAAGGTCTCTTTAAAGTATTAAAAAGCAAGAACGCCATTGTGTTTGACCCTAATCATGGTATTTTCAGACACTCCATATGCATCTGAAAGTCGGACATTGAATAAGGAAGGCTAAAGAAGAATCAATGCATTTGAATGATGACACTGGCAAAGACTAATGAAAGCCCATGGTCAGCCAAAAGAACAAACAAATCTGTCCTGGAAGAGGTACATCCATAATGTTCCTTAGAAGCAAGGATGGTAAAAGTTTTCACATACTTTGGACAGGTTATCAGCAGAGACCAGTCCCTGGAAAAGAGCATCATGCTTAGTAAAATAGAAGGGCAGTGAAAAAGAAAAAAAAAGGCCCTTGAAAAGACGAATTGACACAGTGTCTGCACCAAAGGGCTCAAACATAAGAACAAGTCTGGTGACGGTGCAGGCCTAGGGGGTGTTTTGCTCTATTGTACAGAACAGGGATGAGTTGCTGTGGATCAGAACCAACTTGACAGCTTCTAACAACAACCAGTGACTAGGAAACCCTGGTGGCATAATCGGGCTGCTAACCACAAAGCCGGTAGTTCAGACCCAGCAGCCACTCCTCTGGAGTAAGATGAGGCTGCCAGCTCCCTTCAAGGTTCATAGTCTGGGAACCCAGAGGGCAGTTCTACTCTGTTGTCTAGGGCGGCTATGAGTCAAAATTGACTTCGTGGCAGTGAAAGAGAGCAACCCAGTGGTTGCTGTAGGACATCACCTGATTCTGTGTGCAATACAATATATCACTACTTCTAGGAAATTATTTTGAAATTAATGGAATGTTGTGCAAAACCGTTTGTACCATTTGGGTTAGGAATTAGTGAAATCAGAAATAAATTTTTTATTCAAGCTGACTAGTTCTCACTTGCTGCCTCCTTATTCCTCCCCTCTCTTTCTCTTTCTCCTCACCTCTTTATGGGCTTCACAAAGGTGTTTGTAAAATATAACATTGCCCTGTGTTTGCCTGTCAGAATTTCAGCCTGACACAGAAAAGCACAAAGACCAAAATGAGCCAAAAGCATCTGCACTGTCCTTCTCTTTGTCACATTTTTCTGTGTAAATGGAAATATAACACACATAGAGAGAGAACACCAGGAGTTAGTTTTGCTTATAATGAAGCCTCTTAAAATGTATTTAGGCACAATTGGCTTGACAGCTATAACACATTGACACTGCAATCAAAATGAGACGCCTTTTCTTTCTTGAAGTGCTCCTAGACCTTTATGATAATGCAATCTGTTTTTTAATCCTGTTTTATATATTCCAGATACCTCCAGATATGTGTATATGTTTTAATAGAATTTGCCCTTCACTTGTATCAGACGCTTATATACAAACAAAAACCAAGCCCATGGACATTGAGTAGACTCTAACTCATAGTGACCATTCCCCAAAGAGTTCTAATCCTTCGTAGAAGGCAACTGCCACAACCTTCTTCCTCAAAGACGATGTTGGGTTTGAACCACCAACTTTCAGGTTAGCAGCTGAGCATGTTCACCGCCATACCACCAGGGCTCCTGCTCTTATCGATAAAAGTCACTTGTAAATCAAATCTAAAGGAGGGAATACTATCAGAGCTTAAATTGTGTGATTCTGGTGTGCAGAAGGTGATGGATGACAGTGGAAGAGATGTTTGTGAGATTTACACAGAAAATCAACTTCCAGTGATTTCCCTTTCATCATAATTGAAGGATGAGCATCACCTGGTGATCAGAAAGAGCGTGATGGAGAGAAGACTATCAATCTGACTTGAATGATTAAGACATTGTCGCTTGATCTTCCTTCTGATACACTTTGGCTTGATCTGGTTTTTAATATGTTCTGTTTGGCGGTTTATCTGTGTTGTATTTTGTCATTGTTGGTAGCCTTCTTGACTCTTTGATATATGTTTTTTGGCAGATGAAACCCAGGAGAGGTAAATCTGAGTTCTTGGTGGGTACAGTGGGGTAGGTGGTGAGTAAGAGGGAGCCGATATCAAGAAGTTCAGGAAGGAAGAAAATGTTTTGGTAGTAGTTGTGCTCTGCTTGATATGATTGAACTACAGAAGGGTTTTGTCTGAATGATTTGGTGTCTGAATTAACTTCTAATAAAAAATGGTTTGGCAATAAGTTCAAAAGCACAAGTCCCACAAAGTATTTTTAATTACCAAAAAAAGGTCGCTTAGTTGACATTCAAGGGTCCTCCTCTTCTTTTCTTCTTTTCCTCAAGAACAGAAAAAAACTCAAAGCATGGGACTCTTCATCATGGGTCCATGAATGGTCCACTCTGGCTCTGACAAGAAGCAGTGCTGGGTTCTTCAAAAAGCTCAAGCAGATACTCCTCTAGGCAGGGCACAGGACTAGGACAGAGACGTGGCAAGCTGAGATTACCATACGCTGAAAATGGACTTCCCTCCTGTTCTTAAGAACCTTCCCCAGACTTTATCAAGCTGTCTCTCGAGGCAGGTTTACAAACAGCAGAGCAGCTCTGAATCACTGGTTGAGCTGCCCTACTTGTGCACATTCAGATGTAGATAGTCTGGGAGTAGAGCCATGCAATTTTTATATTTAACTAGTGTATCTGGGAATGCTGCTATGACCGGATCCATGGAGATGCTTTGAACGCTTGCTGTAAAAGTGTTTCCCTCTCATATTCAAGTAGATGGAACCTGTTTCATGTAGGGAAGTTGTGAGTGACCAGATCCAATGAACCACTGGGTATCAGGAATTATCCTTCATTCTTTAGAAGTGAGCAGTTTCATTTCAATAGACAGAATCTAGGTAAAATAAGACCAGTCACTGCCATTAACTGGATTCCAATTCATAACAACCCTATATAGATTTCCATGGCCATATATCATTTCAATAGATATATATTTCATGGCCATATTTCATTTCCATCGATAGATCCAGGTAGAATAAGACCAGCCATTGCCATTACCTGGATTCCAATTCATAACAACCTGATATATGTTTCCATGGCCATATATCATTACCTGAAAGACAGTTTCATCTTTGTCCCATAGAGTGGCTAGTGGGTTTGAACAACCAACCTCGTAGTAAACAATCCAATGCCTACTCAACAGCGCCACCATTTAGATAGGAAAGATCATAAAGGCCTCAGGAAATCTGCATTGGCTGGTTCTCAACTGTTTGAGAGAGGTGGGAAAAGGGAAGGTTCTAACCTATTTTTTTAAGTTTCATTGGAATATAATTTACATATCATACAATTCAATCACGATCAACCCCCGAATGTTTTTTCTTTCATGTACTCAATATTATCAGTTCTCTGCCATATCCCACAAGAAACCATTACTCCAGTTACTGTCGCAATAGCTTTACCTATCCTGGATTTCATATACAGAAAAATATACCAAACAACAATAACAATAATAAAGTCAAACAGAGAAAATCCTTAATTGAAAAGAAAGCATAAAGTATTAAAAACTAGAACAAATTTAAAATGAGTCAAAGGGGAGATCAAATTATAGGATATTAAAATTTAGCCCAATGCAATCAGCAATAATCTCCTTTCCAATGCACTCTGTCTGATAGCAAGACTCTCCTTATCCCACTCAGTGGGCCAAGTGAGATTTTCTACTCCTGCAAAAACTTACAGCCTCTGAAACACACAGGGTCATCATGAAGCAGAATTGACTTGATGACAGTGAATTCCGTTCATTTACAGTCCATCGGTAATCTTATAAAAATGTCATGTTTAGGGGCTGAGCCCCGGTGGGATAGCGGTTGTGCGCAGGACTGCGGCCCACTGGGTTGGAGGTTCAAATCCAGCAGCAAGGCTGGACCTCCTACTCCCACCACCGGAGGGCAGTGATTCTCCAAAAACCAAAAAAAAAAATGATGTAATGTTTAGTCATCTAATTTGTGATAATGTGAAGTTATTGTGTTTTACTGAAACCTACTGTTAGAGATAACTTGATGCCGATGATATTGGTGATACATCATTACCTTTATGAACTAGTTTGTATAGTATTTAGGGATATAAGGAGCCGCTGTGGTTTAAGTGCTGGACTGCAAACCTCAGGGTCAATGATTCAAACTCACCAACTCTTCCAAGAAACAAATGGGAGGGGTTCTGCTCCTGCAGCACTGGAACTGGCCCAATGACAGTGGGCTTGGCTGGAAATATATACATAGTTCTGATGCCCTCAAGAGGTTTGGGTTTCTAAACAAAATGGCTCAGACTCATTTTATAATCCAAGGTATTATTAGAGTCTTTATTTTATCTCAGAGGTTGTTAAGTATTTACATGCATAATTCCACTTAATCCACACAATAATGAGATAGGTATCAATACTATGTCCATTTTTGCAAAAGAAACCACTGAGGCTTCAAGCCCCAAAGCAAACCATGAGTCAACTTGGGTCATGAATCTAAGTGGGTACTCCTTCCCGTGCAGGGAGGGACCAGCTTCTTCCCTTGTGAGAGCTATTCGTTTTTAGCACGTCAGCTTCCAGCAGCTCTCTGCTAGCATGCTGGCTCTTGAAACCTGGTACAACAAGGATGGTTGAATCAGAAGCCTTATCCTTTCTAAGGTCACTGGCCCCAGCATAAGGGCCTGAAGCTAAATCAAGACATCTCTTAAGTTGGCGGCCTGGATCATCACACCCTCTGGTGCTGTGCTCAGCACACTTCTTCCAGACGTGTACAGGAACAAAATTGGATTTCCATATGATTAGAATTGCAATGAATCCAGTTGCTTGACGTATGTGAAGGTTTTATCCAAAGAAGTCAAGCCTAATACACACTCTTTCACCAATTTAGTGTGATTTTTTTTCTATTTGTCAAATTAGTAAGAGCAAAGCATCTTGAGTTGCACAAGGATGGGTGGAAGGCCCCAACTCCCACTTCTCCCCATATCACCCACAGAAGTCCTCTCGCCCACCAAGGACTCCGCGGCTCCCCAAAGCACAGCTGGAGAATCCAGGCTCTAGCGATTCACTGTTTCCGATGCTGAATAGCAAAGCAAATGCTAACAAAATGCATAATATTTTGCCAAAAGAATAAACCATAACAAATAAATAAAACACCCTCACTTGGCTCCCTTGCTATAAGTTAATACAATCTGATCCTGGAAAGCATAAGCCTGGGAGTAAGGAATTCTGTTCTGTACCCTGCGGAGCCACCACTGCCGCTGCCCTTTGTTACAGTGCAGGCCAGGAGGGGCCTCTGCCTGGAGCAGCTGCTCTTCTGCAGACCCACACTCCCTGACCGTCACCCAGGCCACAAAGCAGGCTTCTGGTTTACACGTGTTAGACACACACCAGACAGACACACACCACAACCATAAGGTCTGTCCTGTACAGCTGACTTGGTTATGGAGAGAAATTCTAGAATGGATGTTCCATACCAAGTAAGAACTTGGTTCCTACTTATAAATGCTACTGCTGCCACTCATTTCCGCCCCCTGCTTCCAAAACAATCAAAAGAATTAGGCAGCAGTGGAGTGTTTTGGGGGAACAAACCCAACTTTTGAGGAAGTTTGCAAAAGGATGTTTAAAGTGAGTCATTGTGTCTCTGTACCTTTGGAGTCTCTTTGGCGCGTGTGTGTGTGTGTGTGGATGCATACACACTCATGCAATAGGGGTGGGGGCAGTGATCACACTAACATAATCAAGCAAGCCTATCTCAGGGGGCAATTGTGCAAAGTGTACTCAGTGAGGATCTGAGTCAATACAAAGACAGAGTGAAAGTACATCTCCTTCCTTGTGGGAATGACCTTGGAAGGGCTCTGGACCCAGAGAGAACTGCTCCTGTTCCCATCAGGCTCCTCTAAAAATAAAAGCCTATGTTATGTGTGAAATCACACAATTTCTGGACTACAGGGCTATCTCAGCCTGCTTCACAGCAGGAAGTTCAGTTTTTCACTCCTTACAATGAAGTTGACCATGCCAGAGAATAAAAGCATAATCTTCATCTGTTTATCCTTCTGATTTATTTCTTCTCTCTTATATGTGATTTATGTAAACACCTTGAAAGTAGCAAAGAGTTGTAGAAAGAATGCAGCCTTTGCCACTAGATTGCCACGTCACCTTAAGCAAGTGACCAAGGTCACAAGACTTACTGTCCTCATCTATAAGTTGAGGATAATAAATACATATTCAGAGGATTTGTGTTGAGATAAAATAAAATTAAATTTCTCTATATATAAGACAGCAGGGACACAGAAGGTCCTTAAGGAATCGTGGTCATAATTATAGTACTATTCCAGTAAAAACAAAAACAGAAGCAAATTCTTTCTCATCTCCTTCAGGTTTGGGTCCCCTTTCCCAAGTTCACATCGAAAGAGGATGCAACTTCTTCTGTTTACTTAAAATCCTCATTATCTGATACCTAGACAAGTGGATCTCAATCTCAAACACATGTGAATCACTCAAGATATTATTATTTGTTATTATTTTTAAATTCTGAATTGGTTTTTAAAAGGCACCTGATATATTTCAGTGTGTAGCTAGGACTAAGAACAACTGAATTAAACTACTAAATAACTGTCTGCAAGTTTTCCTGATTCAAGATTTTTTCTATTCTAGTCTCTTGATACATAACCTTCTTAATGATCAAATTTGTTTCCCTGTTTAAAACCCTCAGTTAGATTCCTTTATTTATGTAGAGCCAGGTGACAAATGTACTTTCCTGTGGATCGATTTTAGTTAATTTTGTGGTAGCTTCCCGAAGAATCTCTGTAGAGAAGGATTCTGAGGGTCTGTCAGGGATCAAAGGAAGGAATACCAATTCTAACAGATGATAAATTAAATGTTGTACATACATCAAATATTATTCATCCATGAAAATAAATGAATACATCCAACAATATGGGTGGACTTTGAAAGCATTATGCTGAATCAAATATTGGCCACAAAAGAACAAATATTGTATGATACCATTTTTTTGAAATACCTAACAGAGGTAAGTACTCATAGATAGAAGCCAGGATTTATTTCTGGTTCTAGGGATGGCCACAAAAGAGGAGGGGAGGAGGACTCAGTGCTTAGGGAAGACTTCTCTTCAGGATGGTGGTATAACTTAAGGACAAGGAAAGGTGATGGGTGGACAGGAGGATGAATACAATTAATGTCATTGAAAGGTGTCTGTGAAGATTATTGAAATGTCAAGTGTTTTCATTATGTTTATATTTATTACAATTTAAAAAAATTCAGAGCCCCTCACCCCCCCATAAAAGAAGACCTTGAATGGCAGATTAGAGTTATCTAAGACTATCAGGAAGACAAGACTCCTGGAGTTACAGCAGTGAAGTACTCTGATGCTAACAGAAATAGTGGTAGTTTGAAGCCACCAGTGGCTCCACAGGAGTAAGCCCTTGATAATCTACTTCCATAGAGATTTGTAGCCTTAGAAGCCCCATCGGGAAGTTCGCTGACCTATAAACCAGTTGTGAGTCTGAATCAAGCTGATTGAGACAGGTGTGATGCCTGGAATTTGCTCCAACCTGACACAGAAGCCCTTGCACAGGTTAATTCTCCAAGTCATGTATCCTGCCTGTGACCTATGATCATGTTCATTATCAACAATTGAGTCTTCAACTCCATGCTAGTCCCTCTGCCTGGAATGACTTTGCCCTCCTGGACCCTCAGTAGCTCCCTAATAATTCTTCAAGATTCAACTTGAATGCCACCTTTCTATAAGGATTCTTGTGACTGCCCAGATACAATTAGGCATGCCATCCACCTCAATATGTGCATCACATCTCATTTTGTAACTAAATTTGTCATAGGCCACATGGCAATTTACTCTAGTATACATTTTCAAGTTCATTCATATATAATGCATACTCCCTGGCACATTATTAATGTTCAGAAAATGTTTGGTGAGTGAATGAAAGAAAGAATGAAATGAATAGAAAACCTGGCAGCAGGATTAGCTCACAGTACTCTATGTTCCTCCAGTGCCCCGCCAGGAACAGGCACGTAGTAGGATGTCATGAGGAGTCTGAATGACTGAATCAGTGTCTACAGCCTAAGCTGCCACCCATATGGCATGGTAATCTGGATTCAATCTGAGTCACAAATCACAGTCTGCCAGAAAACTTCCATCTGGAGAGACTGCATCCCGCTGCAGCTTTTCCTTTCAGTCTTTTGGCCTGTTTTATTCTTTGTTCAACAGGAAATAATTGAATGCTAGCACTGCCTCAAAAATAACTCGGGGAGCTACACAACTGATAAAAGGTCTATTAGTAATGTTGCACAGGATGCTTTATGTTAGCCCTGCAGACCATCATGCAACTAGCCCCCTTGGGTTTCTTTGGGCATGTATAGTACAGGTGCTCTTTACCATGTAGTACAGCTGGCCTAGCAGCTCCAACCGCTTACCTTTGTGTGAAATTCATCATTGCTTACTATAGATGGCAAGCTCTCTGTGAATGGAGTGGAGGGAAGAGTCTATAGTACACGCAAGGTTGCCCTGAATCAGTTGATATTCGGCAGAAGAAATGTTGCATCCATCCATCCTTCCTCACCGCACACCACCTGAAATATATGCCACATCCTCCCTGCCACCTAGAAGAGAGAGTTCAACCCCGTGTTCGTCTGGGCAGACTGAAGAAACAAATTCATAGGAACTCATATGTGTAGAAGAAAGAGTTGTTTGGGGGGAGGGGGAAAAAAAGAGAGAGTTTTATATGAAAGTAAGTGTACATCAAGAAAGCATCCCAAGCCAGGGCTGCCCAAGCCCATAAGTCAAGCGAGCCTATGTCCAACACCATCTACAAAGTCCTCCTCCATCTCACAAGGAGGGGTCTCCACACAGCCGCTCCACCACCCAGGACTGCATCAGGGCAGGTCCATGTGGCTTCTCCTGAGGGATGTCTTGCAGGAAGTGAGTCTTACCAGCTGGAACAGGGAACTAGTTAAGGCAGCTTCACCCTGGTCTGACCACGAGAAAGCAAGAGACACAAGAACTAGAAAGGCAAGGCTCACCAAGCCATTTTTCTCTCTGCCTGTCAATTTGTAATCCCACATGTGTAGGATCAGTCAGGTTGGCAAAATAAATCTTAACTATCTCAAACCCCCAAAGAATTCTTTTATAAACATGGTAATGCTGAGATGCACAAGAGTTAAAGGTTCTGTGTTCTTTGCAGTTTACTCCCTTAAATCAGCATCACTCCAGAACAGAAACTATTTTAACTATTTAAACTATTTCCACTCTATGCATGAGTGGAATAGAATTACATTAAAGTGAAATATGTATTAATTTAAGCATCACAAAGTGATTTTCATGTTCTGCCAGTGTCCAAATGTTTAAAATGCATACAATCTTATTTTAGTAGCTGCCCAAATGATGATACATCAGATTAATATGCATAATTAAAAGTCACATTTGAAACATTCAAAGGGATAGTTAATTTGGTATTGACATTTACTCTAACACAGTTAAGCATTGTGGAAACAAGAGAATGGGATGCATCCATAATATGTCTGAACTACTAGGAATAGAAGGAAGAAAGTCTCTTCTTTTCAGGAAGCAGCATGTGTTTAACCCTCAGGAAAATGCAACTAGCCATGCATTGTTGTTAGTAGTTTTATTGGCACTTCATCAACAGAGACTATTTAGTAATTCGGTCATCTCAAGATGTGTTGTAAATCATTACCATAATCAATTTCAGAATATTTTCTTCTTTATATTCATAGTTATTTGTGGTGTGTTTTTTTAATTTGGTAAAGGTACACAACAAAACATTCTCCAATTCAATAACTAGAAAGAGATATTTTTAAACAACATTGATTTCACAGTTCGGAGCTGATGCTCAGAAAGAGACTAGACTGGCATTTGAGGAGCTGCCCCCAAATCTGTGTGTGCTACTTCAGTAACTAAGGAAGTCTAGTCATTATCACTTGGCATGGAATTTTAAACTACTGATATCTGGTATTTTGACTTTCAATTGATAAAGCTTCATCCTTTTATTCCCTAAATTATGTGCTTGTTTTAAAATGCACTTGAGACATTCTCTGCTCATCACTGTTCCTATGGACTGTTATGGATGGCCATCAGGTCACAAAGGGGTTCTCATCCCATTCTTCACACTGGAGTCAAAGACAAAACACCCCATAAGGGTTATGCACAGGCCAAATTCCACTTTGCAGAATTTGCACTCTCCGCATTTTATAAGTAGTTAGAAGGGTCTTTCCCAGGACTTTCTCCCAATTCTATTGCCCTCCCTCTGCCTTCTATTGAAAAGAAGGAGGAGATGGAGAAGAAGAAATGAAGATGCAAAGAAGAAGAAGAAAGAGGAGGAAGAAGAAGGAAGAAGAGGAGGAGATGAAGAAAAAGAAATATATCAGATTCAGGGCATAAAGCAGACCTACTGGAAGTGAAGGTGTGTAACAGTGTGTGTTTGAGCCTTGGGAATGGACACAGGACCTGGCTTCTAAAATTCCGCCAATGAGGGTCTGCCTGCTTCTTACAGAACTACTGTGTCCAAGAGGGAGAATGTGCTGGACAGCCAGGATTTTGACAGCACTGAGTGAAGCACCCTCAACTGAAGAGGCAAGGGCATGACTGCCTCACCAGCTAGAACCACAGACTGACTAGGCCAGCAGGGTGGGCAGGAGTCCCCAGCCAGCTGGCCACCCAGTCAAGTAGAGAATAAGCAAGGACTGGAGGCCAGCTTCACCGATGTTATGCCCACCCTCTTTCCTGAGAACTTACTGAGAAATCAAAGTGGCTTTGACTGTCAACAGAGACCCACCTGCTACCAACACACACAGGAGACTTTCCTCTATAGGTTCTAAGCTGACATTGTGAATAATCCACTGACAGATTTTTAAGTATGTTCTGCCTTGTTGCAGAAGGGTAGGTGCATTATTTTGTCTGTGGCCTCTCCCCTTCTCCTTGACCCGGCTCACTGATTGTCATCTGTCCTGGTCATCCTTGGCTTCCTTACTCATCATCTCTTCTACTACTGTTTCTACTCCAAAGGCATGCGCACGCGCGCACACACACACTTCTGTCTCATCTTCCAGGGCAATAGATTACCACAGTTATGAAGCCACTCTTAATAGGAAACATACCCGAGACAACAGGATTTATTATAAGCCTTTTAGAGCAATATGTTGTAGTGTTATCACTGGGCTACAGTTCTGAAACTGCTCCCTGCCAGATGATGCTAGATTCATAAAATTGATTGTTTGCCTTTGTGATCTTTTTAAAGTATCACATGCAAAGGTTTCCTTGAGTGGAGTATTTGTAGCCCACAACAAGCAATAAGGTCCTATGTCAGGGAACCCTGGGGTATAGTGCTTAAGTATTTAGGCTATGATTTTCAAGGTCCTATGTCCTTGGCTCTTTTGCAAGATCCTTAAATGAGTAGAATGTAGTCAAACCAAATCAACAGCAGAACATGGAAGTGCCCCAGGCAAGCAACCATGTTGACTGGCAAGTACAAAAAACTCCAGGTAGGGCTCTAAAGGTCCTGGGGGACTATAAGGAACAGGATATTAGGGAGATGGATCCATCTAGTCGAGAAGAACAACCTAATGCTTTGTAGCAGCTAAAGACACTGGTGCTTGGAATAGGAAGAGGTCTGTGTACTATGTGTAGAAGTGAGGAAAATCCAAGAAAATTTCCACCAGGGTTCGGGCCTGGTGGAAATGACTTCCAGGTGGGGCATCGAGAGGTCTGATAAATAGCATCGAACTCACCATTGGATGGGAGAGCAATACTGTGCAGAGAAACAACTCAAGGGTTGCAGCTCATGGTGGAACTGTGCTTGACTCACACCCACGGTGTCCTCAGTGCTATGTCTTTGGAAAAAGTGATGATGTCATCAGTATAGTCACCTTTTACCCCAGGGGGATGATTGACAATATTTTACTTTTTATTTCTATGGGGTTTTGTATTCCTCTCTTTAGCTTGCTTTTGTTTTATCTGTTTGCTGATTAGTTTGTTACTTTTGTTGGTGTAGTTGGTCTTATGGACTTTTAACTTTGTCATACTAATGCCAAAGCAAACCTGAGTCGTGCAAGCAGATGGATTCAGGGCTCCTATGTAACTCGAACCCCAGACCAAGAACAGTTAATTCATTTAACAGTCAATTCATTGATTCTCACCTTCATGACATGATTGCTGAAGATAAAGGTGCTACAGCACAGAGTGGTAAAGAAAGCAGATGATGTCTAGCCAACACTTGGAATAGTGTCTGAATAAAGGATTGTATTCAAACAAGCAGCCATCTAATGAACCATCAACTTAGTCCACATGGTAAAAGCACACCAGCCTGTGCAATCCAAAGATGACAAGAACAAAAATTCAAATATGACAAATGAAAAAGTATCAGAGCTTGAATTTCAAACACACAATTTGTAGAAGGCTATAGAGAACAGTGGGAGCTCCAAACCTATCTTAAGAGTATCTAATCAGACTAAACCATTGGCAGATCCCCTCAACCACAGGCAAGTATCTCTAACAGCTTTACAGTCAGAGACCATTAAAATCTTGATTATGTGGGATCAAACTTGATACTTCATCAGTTGACCACCACCCCCCCTTGACCCAAACTGAAATAGTTCTAGGTGCAAGTATTTCTTGCTTGTTTCATGACAAAATTTTCTTCTCTGACTTTTTAAATACTAATGATGATCTTTTATTTCTTACTCATTGTGTGAGTCCATGTGGACTTGAGAAACAAATTCATAGACACCCATATGGATATAAGGGAAAGGTTTATATACAAGAGGAAGGGAACATTTAGAAAGCATCACAACCCCGTGCATTCCAAGGTCATAGATCCAATATTAGCCCATATGTCCAATACCAGTTCTATAAAGTCTACTTCTGACTCACAGAGCGTGTGCAATGACACCAGGACAATCACAGGCTAATGGGTGCTGAGTCTTGTGTATCCAGTGGTAGTAGAAGCATCTCAGCACTGGCAGGAGTCTCCATATGGCTTCTCTGGCCCCAGAGGTCTGGTTCCATGAGGGTAAGCCCATGTGGTTTTCCCTCTGGCTTCTCCAGGACTCAGGATTTATCAGCATGCCGCCATCTTGTCTGGTCAGTCAAGCCTCCCAAGGGGTTGAATTTTGTGCATTGTCAGTTGCAATATCTGCCCAGGGTCTCAGCTGTCAGTCTCTTACCTCCACGGGGGAAATACCACAAGATTTCCCAGAATTCTCAGAGAAAGTCATGCCCACATGAGGTCTCATTGGCTATTTCCAGACTGACAGGCTAGACTCCACCCCTCCACTCCCAGTGCTGAAATTGACATAGATCAATGACTGCCACACTCATTATTTATAGGTTTTTCATTATTTGTATTTTTATCTTTATATGATTATCATTTTGTCCTCACCACTTATTTTGTGTTTGTTTTTTATTGTTTCTGTTGGGTTTTCCAGTTTGTGAAGCACAGAAGTAGATATATAGAGATAAGAACTGATGCAAGGGTTTATAGGGAATTTAGCACTGGGGAGTGAGAAATTGGATGAGGGGGTTGAGGGAGCAAACAATGTATGTGGGAATAGGAAGGGAGCCCTAGAACTGAATGTGATTGCACAACTCATTTGAAGAGATTTAACATTGGGGAAAAATAAGAAAAATGTTCTATTTTTTTTAAAGTATTGCCCTTGGATTTGAGTAATGTGTAGGTTTTTGAATCTAGGACATGAGAGAAGAGAGTGCACCTTAGACTAATCTGAACACAACCAGGGACATCTCGACTTCAGTGATGCAATCACATCCCATTCGAATGGTAGAAGTTATAGTCAATGCTTTGCATTTTCAGGTTGTCCACAGCAGTTCAGTGAGACAAACTCTGATGTCGTCCATAATTTTCAAAGGGATTATAAACTACTTCATACTCTTTTAAAGGAGACTCAGACTGACTTGGAAAAATCTGTACATTCTTGATTAAACCCACTTGGACAGTGAAAATAGACAGTACTTGTTCATACTGTGGCCATGATTACCGTATAGACAACCTTGCCCTGTTGCAAGCAGGGGGGAGGAGCCTTTTGTTTCTGGTTTTATGCTTCTAGTGGAAAGCTGCAAATTGGAGTCGTTATCACCCAGAGGGTTAGGAATGAATTTGGAAGAACTGGCAGTGCTCTTCATAAGAGTACTGCACGTAATTGATTTCCCCCCAAGATCTCTGGGGAAATCTGCAGCAACTGCCACATTCCTCAGCAGTGTGCACGCTTAGCTTGGTTGGTTTTCTTTTGTTTTGTTTTTGTAATGGCAGGATATCCTGTTCATTCTGAAATACCTTCCAGTTTCGCCCCTCAACTACATTGAAAAAGAAAGCTAGCAAGGCGCCCTTCCAGGGGGCGGCTGCGGATGGAAGATGTGTGTAGAAGAACTACATGGGGAGGGAAGGAATACTTCTAACTTCAACTGATTGGAAACAGGAAAAGCCTTTGGGGCATAAGAAATGAAACCAAGCTTCTACTACTAAGAAGAAGAGATAAAGAAACTAAAGCAGAATGGCTCTCTTTACCCTCTTGAATTAAAAATGCCCATTTGTCCTATATGGCACGTCTTCTATATGACTACTCCAATTTTCACTGACTGTTACAGGGTCGAAGTTGGCTTGCCCTTGTCATCTCTCCAAAACTCCGAAGGAGAGCTCTTTCACTGTTCATTCATCTCCACTCTACCTCATACCCCACAGGTCTATGCTCACAGATTTTTTTAAATTGGGGGAGGTAGTGAGGTTTTCTGTTGTTTGTTTTTTAAGAAAGGAATTTTAGCTCTCCCTTGGAATTATCATTTTCCACTTTGGGAGTGTTTAGATTTCCTCGATATTTTGTGTCTGAAAAAGCCTCTACAAGTGAGCTCTTGTTGAAGTTCTAGAGCAGTGGTTTTCAACCTTTCTAATGCCTTGACCCTTTAACACCAGACTGGTGACAAAGAGGGCAGGGAGCCATCAGGGTGTATAGAGATTGGTTCAGAAGGTAGGACTCCAGAACAGATCTTCCAGGACATTCCATGCACGCGGCACAGGGATTTGGGTGAGAGTGAAGTAGATATCAAGACTGACTCCCAGTTTCTGGTTCAAGCAACCGCTTGGAAGGTGGCTTCATTTACAACAGCGGTTCTCAACCTATGGGTCGCAACACCTTTGGAGGTTGAACGACCCTTTCACAGGTGTTGCCCCATTCATAACAGTAACACAATTGCAGTTATGAGGTAGCAGTGGAAATAATTTTATGGTTGGAGAGTCACCACTACATGAGGAGCTGTATAAAAGGGTCACAGCATGAGAAAGGTTGAGAGCCACTGACTTACCAAGACAAGGAGTAATGGGGATGGGGCAAGGAAGATTCAAGGATAGGGTTTTTGACTTCGTATATTTAAGATTGGGTAATGTAAATACTAAATAGCTGATCAAATATATACATTTCTCGATTTTTTTTTATCTTTTTAAAAGTAGGATTTGTTCATCTAAAAGTTAAACCACAGATGACCTTATCTAAAGAGAAGGTACTTGGGAGAAGAGTGAAGCACCACTTTGTAGACATTAACAGAGGAACTGGGGGAACACCATTTAATTTAGATGGAAAAAAAGTAGGAGCCAGCCCTGGGTGGCACAGTTAAGTGCTTAACTACTAACCAAAGACGAGTAGTCAAACCCACCCAGAGGTTCTGCAGAGGCAGTTTCTACTGTGCACCCCTGGGGTCTCCATGACTTAGAATCCTCTCTATGGCGATTAGCAACAGAGATGGAGAGGCTTAAAAAGAAGATTGAGAAAGAGAGATCTGGGAGTGGGAAAAGTCAGGAGAGGGCAGGGTCCTGAAAGCTCGGGAAAGAGAGTGAGTGCGTGGAGAAGGTTCCACTGTGCTGGATCTGTTGAAGGACACCAAGAGAAGTTTTTTACTTTGGGCAATGTGGAGATAAATGTTGGTCTTGCCAAGGCTAAATGACTGTGGATTGGTGGGAGCAGAAGTCCAATGGCAGTTGATTGAGGAGTGCAAAAATTAAATAAGGAATTTCTGAGCTTTAAACAATAAGAAAGAGAGAGAAGGAAGTAGACAGAAAGAGAGAAGAAGTGGGGAAAATGTGGGAGGGGAATTAAATAGGGGACATATCAGATGATGTTTGTATCATTGCATGCAATGAGGAGGGAAAGGGGGATGATGAAACTGAATCAAAAGGCAAGTCCCTAAAGTAGAAATCCAGGTTCCACATGGAGAGACTGATCTTTGAGCAGAAGGGAAAGTAAGTGGAGGAAAGAGGAGGAGGAGAAGGAAGAGCGTGCAAAAACAAGATACAGGCGGAGATGAGGAGTTCCAACTATCACATCTAATGGATCCTTGTTACTGCCGGTAGTGTATAAGCCTGGTGGTGTAGCACTGGGCTGCTAGCCAGAAAGACAGCCATTCAAAACCACCAGCCATCCCATGGTAGAAGGATGAGGGTTTCTACTCTCTGTACATTCTAGAACTTTCATAAGGTATGTCGGACTCATTGCTCCATAGGAGCCCTGAGTTGATCCTATAGGTAGGGACCATTGCTGAGGCTTGGCTTTGCGCAGCCACTAACAAAGTACCAATTGATAGTCCACAACTGTTCTATTGAAGCTGCTGCTGCTACCAGTGACTAACATGAGTTAGTAACATGGCTTCTAGAGACAGGAAGGCATGACAGTACTCAAAGAACCAGTCCTGTGGCACTGACTAGGCCTTTCAGGAACATGGCTGTAGCTCTTGTCCATAGTAGCCGCACCCTGAGCCAAGTTTCAGAGACCTTGATGTCCTAAAGGGCACAAGCAATGTCCAAAGCAGGGATACAACCAGGGGAGCCTGTGATCAGAGACAGAAGAAGATGCCCCAAGGACAGCTCAGCTTCCTCTGCCAGAGCAAAACTCAATCTTACAATTCTACCTGACCTGAAGTCCAGGGCAAGGTTTGGACATAGAGAGGATGCAGGAATAGGAGAGAAGTTGTGGGTTAGTCTCCCCGGCTCTGTTGCCAAACTCTCAACAAGGCCAGGACCTTCTTTCAGGTACTTTCTATGGCTCAAATCCACATTTATTAAACACTGCCGAGTGTTTTGCATGTGTTCATGCTTTCAATCTTTGCACAAACTTTCTTTTACTGATGTGGAGACGTTGGGGTTTAGGGAAGTTAAGTGACATGCCATCTTGGCCAGACAGAGCAGAGTTTAGCTGGGCAGCCTGTCTGCTACTGGAGAGTGAGCCCAGAACGTTCCAGGAGGGGGAAATAGAAGAAGTGCTGGGGGGGGGGTGTGGTTTTAATTTTAATTTACGTTTTGTCAATGAGAAGGTGCAGAAACACATAAAGAAAAAATTAGCATCCACATATAATCTCACCAAGTGGAGTGAAATCTTTGGAGCATTTTTCTCAGATTTTCCATAGAAGTTTTTGATCAGGGCAGTGATATTAAGTTAAGAAGATTAAGCTGGCAGTAGTGTTTGAAGTGAAAAGACCAGAATTAGAACAGAAGCCATGTAAGAGGCTGCCACAAGAGCATTACTGCTGAGAGAGCAATGTCCTCTACTGAGCATCCTGGCTGCACATGGCACCATCCCAGGTCCTTTTCCAATTCCATTCCTTGGCCAAGTCTAACTGACAGGTACTAACTATAGAAAATCCCTAAAGGTGGCATCTGTGTGTGACTGATAATCCATAGGTTAGTAGGTTAAGTACATCCAGAGGTGCCTTGGAAGGAAGATGTGGCAATCTATTTCTGAAAAACCAACCCAGATGGAGCAAGTCCTCCTCTGACACACAAGAGGTCACTGTGAAGCAAGGTCAGTTTTGTGCACCTGTGTGTTGGTTTGTGGGTTGTTTGTTCATTGGTTTGTTTTGTTTCTCGCCAGCTCTTTCCAAAGGTCAAAGAACTTATCCCTAGGTCACACCACCAGTCAGTCAGAGGAAAACATCTGCAACTCAAGTCCTGGTTGCTCTCAAAGTCTATGATATCGGGAGAGGCTCCAGAGCTAAGGTTTAACCTTAGGGAAGGGGGAAGAGATCCCTGGACGTCAACCAGCTCACCTGTTGCCCAGGAATCATTATAATGAGCTCATGGTCTTACTGCTTGTTCAATGGGTCTTGTTCAAGGAATACATGTTGCACTGCCACCCCCTGTGCACCCTTCCCAGCAGAGCAATGCTTTTGAAGATCCAGGTGTTGATGATAACAAAGAGCAGCTGCTTCTTCTCAAAGTGAAGCAGCTTCTACCTGGAGTATCACCTCCTGCCAGGAGCAGAGCGAGCCCTGGTGATGCAGTGGTTATAGCACTCAGCTCTTATACATTCTGTAGATCACCACCACCAGCTGCTCCTCAGGAGAAAAGAGGTGACTGTCTGCTTTCATACAGATTTCAAACTCAGAAACCCTAGGGTTCCTGCAGGGTCAGTATGAGACAGAATCAACACTACAGTAGTGTGTTGGCCAAGAGCAGACTGCTAAACATAATGGATGGAAAATGGATACATCCAGACCAAGTACATCCAAAAAGCTAAATAATTGGAAGATTAGGTAAACTGTTCTTAGGCTGACAAATTGAAGACTAGCAGAAGCCAGCTCTAAAAATCCATTCTTAAAATATCAATACCCTTTAGTTTTAGATTTATTATCCATGGATCTATGTACTGGAAACAAAGCTAATATAACCATATTTTACTATCACAATTATGTAAAGACTATGCCAGGCACCTTGATCAGGTCTGAGTCAGTCTCTCTCTCTTTCTCTCTCTCTCTCTCTCTCTCTCTCTCTCTCTCTGTCATTCTCCAATGAGCATCTTATTTTGTTAGCACCCTAAAATATCCCTTGGTAACTGTGGCTTGAATATACAGAAAAGAAAGCCTTGGATCCCTGAGGAAGAAATAGATAAAAGGAGATGCAGGTCCCACTTCCTTCTGTCCTGGTGGAGTCTCTAAGATTAGGAGGAGAGCAACACACAAGTGAAACCTCCTCCACTTTTTCCCACAAGTGGTAAGTCAAGGAACCCACCCTAATCCAGCCTGGCCCTATTCTGTGACATTGAGAAGAAGAAACAAATGACCTCATCTTTGACCAGTTGAGGTGAAGGGGATGATCCAGTAAAGGGAAGAACTGGGTTCCCAATTAGCCACCTCCGGTAACCAATCAGATGTCTCCCTGGAGAGAGACCCTAGGACCATCACTAGATTCTCACAGGATCGATCTCCTAAACAAGTTAAGAACTCATAGCTAGCAAATCTGTAGAAATTGTTGAGATGTCATATTTCTGTGATGTGTATTTCCTCTACAATAACAAATGTATAATATATATGCATATGTAAGACTACACTCACTGTTGTTGAGTCGATCTTGACTCAAAGAATCCTAAAAGGCAGAGTAGAACTGCCCCTATGGGTTCCCAAGACTATAAATCTTTACAGTAGAAAACATCATCTTTTTCCCTCAGAGCAGCTGGTGAGTTTGAAGTGCTGAGCTTGTAATATGTAAGCTCAACACAGAACCCACTATGCTGCCAAGTTTTCTTACATATATGCGAGCACACATATATTTTCATTTTAATGAAAATAGCACATGCATTCTATATTTGTTTACCAACTGCTCCCTCCCCGAGAGGTATTTTTGTAAATGCGTTATGCTTTTATTTTTTACAACAGCAACAAAAATTTAATGGCTATTGATGCTTACTAAAATACTTCCTTGGAAGAGGCACCAGTTGGGAAAAAATTTTGAAAGCATGTATAATTTGAATAAAAACTCTCTGTGCACTGTGAGTTTTTAAATCAAGAAAGGTGTTTATCTCAGAGTTATATTCTTTCAACATACTTATTCAATATATATGGTGAGCAAGTAATCTGAGAAAATGAACTACATGAAAAAGAATACTGCGTCAAGATTAAAGGAAACTCATTGACAAACTGTGATATGCAGATCACAAAACTTTGCTTGCTGGAAGTTGAGGATTTAAAGTACTTACTGATAACATCAAAGACCACAACCTTCAATGTAGATTTTATTTCAATGTAATGGAAACCACAATCCTACAACTGGATCAGTCAGTATAATAAACAGAAAATACCGAAATTTTTAAGGAATTCATTTTACTTAGATATACAATCAACCTACATGGAAGCAGTGATTCAAAAATCAAGCATAGTATTACATTGGGCAAATATGCTTCAAAAGCAAAAAATATGTCACTCTGAAGACTAAGACATGCCTGCTCAACCCAATGGTATTTTCATAGTCTCATATGCATTCAAAAGCTGAAAAATAAATAAGGATGCTTTTGAATTACTGTATTGACAATGAATATTGACTATACCCTACATTGTCAACAAAATCTGTTTTTTAAAAAGCACCAGAATGCTCTTTAGAAGCAAGGATGTTATTATTCTTAGATCCTGTCAAGTCATTTCAAGACCCACACCAGCCCTCTGCACAATGGAACAAAACTCTGCCTGAAATGTGCCATCCTCATGGTTATTTCTGTGCTTAAGTTGATTGCATCCACTGTGTCAATTCATTTTGAGAGCCTTCCACTTTTCTGCTGCCCCTCTACATTAACAAGGTATGATGTCCTTCTTCAGGGACTGGTCTCTCCTGACAATATGTCCAAAATATGTGATAAGAAGTCTTGGCATTCTTGTTTCTAAGGAACACTCTGGCCGTACTTCTTCCCAGACATATTAGTTTGTCCATTTAGTAGCACATTGCATTTCAATATTCTTCGACATCACAAGAATTCAAGTGCATTGATTCTTCTTCAGTTTTCCTTATTTGATGTCTAATTTTCACACCTGTATGAGTCAACTAACTATACCCTGGCTTGGATTAGGTACACCTTATTCCTCAAAGTAATATCCTTGATTAACCTAATCAAAAGACCCAATCAACACGAGTTTTGATCTCTTCACTGCTGCTTTCATGAATATTGATTGTGGAGGCAAGCAAGACAAAATACTTGACAACTTCAATTTTTTTTTCCATTTGTTGATCTAGCTGTGAGGATTTTGGTTTTCTTTACATTGAGTTGTAGTCCACAGTGAAAGCTACAAACCTTGATCTTCATCATTAAATACTTCAAGTCCTCCTCAACTTCAGTAAGAAAGGTTGTATCATCTACATATTGCAAGTTGTTAGTAAGCCTTCCTCTGATCTTCATGCCACATTATTCTTCATATAAGCCAGCTGTGTTAGTCAGGGTTCTGTAGAGAAACAAAATAAGGGCATGTATGATATATATATATATATATACACATATATATACAGAGAAAGAAGGAATGAAACAGCTAATTCATCCACACAGTAGTACAGAGGACTCAGCTCAACTTACTTTCGAAGAACAGATAACATACTGGAAGTCCTTTAACTCCCATGAGCTGCTGGGTGCAAAGTCAAGGAAGCAGAGCAGCAGAGTCTACCCTCAGGCAAGACAGGCAGACTCTTCCCATAGGCAGCAAACAGCAGGATGGGTCAGCAACACTTGGAGCATAGTGAAGCAGCCCCCCCAACCCACCCACCCACCCAATCCTGCTTTGCTAAGAACTCAAGCAATGCATGGCAATGAAATCAACCAATTTCAAGTTTAAGCATTGTATGCACCAGCAGCATGGTGAAGCAGGACTTGAAGGAGTCTCAAGCTCTAGCCACAGGATCCATGGGTTGACTTGGCCCACAGGTAGTACAGCTCACAGTTCGAGGCAGAGAACTAGCTAAAGCACAGTGGTCCAATCACCAGAAAGGAAGAAAGGGGGGGGGGGCGCTTGCAAAGCCATTTATCTCCTTGCCCTCCAATCAAACTTGGACCTGATTAATCCTCCATGTTCCTATTGGCCAGGTTGGCACAATAAACTTAACTATCACACCAGCTTCCCTGATGATTTGCTCAGCATACAGTTTAAATAAGATGGGTAAGAGGATGCAATCCTGATTTAAACCCTTCCAGATGTTTAACCTTCAGTATTCCTTTGTTCTATTCACACAACTCCCCCTTGATACATGTAAAAGTTCCACAACAGTACAATGAAGTACTCTGGACTTCCCATTCTTCTCAAGGCTACGTCCATGGCTTGTTATGCTCCACACAGTTAAATGCCTCGGCACAATCAATAAAACACAAGTAAACATCTTTCTGGATGGTCTCTGCTTTCAGCTAAGATCTAACATCAGCAATGTTATCCCTTGTTCCATGTCCTCTTCTGAACTTGGCCTAAACCTCTGAGCTCTCCATTAATACACTGCTGCAATCCTCAT
The DNA here is from genome assembly GCA_004026705.1 of Nesogale talazaci. Classification (NCBI taxonomy): domain Eukaryota; kingdom Metazoa; phylum Chordata; class Mammalia; order Afrosoricida; family Tenrecidae; genus Nesogale; species Nesogale talazaci. Next base: position 80,266 of record PVJH01002828.1, read on the forward strand.
TGAATATTCTTCAGCAAATTTTTATTTGCATAAGATATCACTGGCCTTGTCCTATATTTGGGCATTCTGTTGGGTCACCTTTCTTTTGAATGGGTACAAATATGGATCTATTCTAATCAGTTAGCCGACTTTACTGATAGAGATGAGTGTGTCCTTCCAGTTCTTCATCAGCTTGTTGCAAAATTTCAATTGGTATTCACCCAATTCCCAGAGCTAGTTTTTGGCTAATGCTTCCTGTGCAGCTTGAACTTTTTCTTTCTGTACAATTGGCTCCTTCTCACATGCCACCTCCTGCAATGGTTGAATGTCAATTACTTCTTTTTTGATACAATGGTTCTCTGTATTCTTTTTCTTCGTCTTTTGTTTCTCCTTTTATTTTGCCCATAGAGACTTTCAATATTGTAACTTGAGGCTTGAATTTTTATTGAGTTGTTTCAGATTAAGATATGCTGATTATATTCTTCCTTTTGGGTTTTCAAACTCTTGATCTTTGCACATTACATTTTAAAGCAAGGTGAGTGAGACTTCATCTAACAAACTTTGGGCATATTATTAGGATGATTCAAAACCTGGTGAAGAAATCATACTAGGAAAAATAGAAAGACAAAAGAAAACAAAACAAAAAAACAAGACTTTGAATAAAGTGGATTGGCACAGTTACTGCAGCAATGCAATCAGTCTAGCATTGGTTGTGAGGATGGCACAAAACTAGGCATCGTTTTTTATTGTTGTTGTACATAGGGTTGTAAGAGTAGCAGCTGACTCAAGACCGTCTTAAAACAACAGGTATGTTCCTAGGTATATGTGGAAGTATACTTTCTTATACTTACATACCCATGAGAGAGGTTTCAAAAAATCATGTAGAAATTTACCTTTTTTTTTTACAGGTATGAGTAATTAATTACTGCTTCTGACTGAATGAAGCCTTTCTTCTCAAAAACTCCCTGCCATTGAGTTGGTTCAGACCCAAAGTGAGCCTAGAACACAGAGTAAATCTGTTCCTGTAGGTTTCTAAGACTTTCAATCTTTAAGAAAGTATAAAACTTCATCTTTCTCTCATGGAGCAGTTGGTGGTTTTGAACCACTGACTTTGAGGTTAGCAGCCCAATGCATAATCCACTATGCCACATCAGAACTAAGAACTGGTTGGTGTTCCATGAACATTTGAATGAAACTTATGAGCATGCTTTCATAAGTTTGAATGAAACTTATGAGCATTCTTATTCTTATGAGCAGAAAGAAGTATTCCTCAGTGCAGTGAATATACCATCAGAGAAGGTTATTGGGGCCTACATGTAGGAAATAACCTTAAGCAAAGCTGAAACACTTCTTTTGTGGGCCAGTAGATCTCTGGCTCTCACTGGAAAAACAGAATACTGATCATGCAAAATAAAGACAGGAAATTCCAAAATAAATGGTAGCCAGTAAACAACTGGTAGGAATGTCCATTGGAATACAATGGCCTTCAGGAGGATGTCTTTGAAGGTCAGACAGATCAGCAGTGATCCAAGAAGTCAGAGGCTTCATCACCACAAAGGGATCAAAACCAAACCAGCCCTATGCCCATCAAGTCAATTTAGATTCGAAAGGTTTCAGACAAAGTTGGGGCCATCTGACAGGATAAGATCTTCCCCACATTTTCTTTTGTCAGGAGAAAGAGGTTGGTTAATTAGCATGGCATATTTTTCTGGAAAAGAGCCTCTTCCAATTAGCAAAGAGCCCAGAGCTCCAACCGTATTGTCATCACTTGTCTTTCTTCCCTCCAGCAGATACTTGTCTGTTGCAAGCTGCAACTTCCTAAAGGGCAGGCGTACCAAGGGGGACACTAAGGGGAAAAGGTGATGAGTCACAAAGGATTTCTGGTGAAATTAAAATTTTAAGCCCTCAAAAAAAACAGCTGGTTAGCAGGATAAAATGGAAGCAGAAAGCATCAAGGCTTGGAGAGTATGTCTTTACAATTAGGGTCTCCACATTCTGACTCTGAAGTCAGGGTGATTCCGCACTGTCCCTTCACTTCCCAGGCATGTTGTATGGGCTGAAGCTGCCAACACCTGTGCCAACACCCACTATTTCTGGGCCTTTTCCACAGCATGCCCCTTCAACATGGATGGCTTGCTCTCTGGAGATCCACTTCATTCTCTGCCACTTGCATGGCCTCTTTGGAGTGGCTGGGATGGCAGTTCCTACAACCCTCCCAAGCATTTTATTTGCTTCTTCATAATCTGTCGCTGGATCTACCTTGCATGCTTCCAGAATATAGTTCCTTTGTTTCTTTTATTCACCTCTTTGGTATTTGGGACTGGCCTGGCCCAGAGCAGCTCCTCCACAAAGATGGGAGAAGGAATCACTGATTCCCCTTAGTACATCCCTTCCTCCTCCCACGACTGAACAAATTCCTGTTGGCAAGAGGAGGAAGGTTCGATGGGAGCCCTCCTCCTCTCTTTCACCTCAATTTTCTCATTGCTTCCATTCAGGAGATGTGTTTTTATCCCTAGGCCATTTTCCATGCTGGTAACAGGTGTGCTGATGGAGCCCGTGTGGGGCTTTCAGTCAAGGTCAGTGGTCCCAACTCACCATCTGCTCTGCAAGAGAAAGTTGGGGCTGTCTGCCTCTGAAACCCACCGTGGCCCCTTTTTCCAAAGGAATGGATTTCTCCCCAGCAGCAATAAAAGATTTGTGCAGAAGGCAGCACTCCCATCTTTGAAGCACTGGACACACATTAGCTAAGGAATCTGTTCCCCACACTATGGGTAGGAATCAGTAGTCACTGTTTGCATGTGGGGAAACTGGAGCAAACAACTGAGGTGACTTTGCCAAGGTCAAATAGGCAGTTAGTTTGACACCAAGAAGAAATCTAGGAAAGACAGCCCTGAGCATGTAGGCTCACCTTAGAGACCACTTTGGTTTTCATTCTCAACCTGATTTTGAGAGAGTTTCTCTGTCAATTCAGGTATGGGGATGTAGGTCCCAGCATGTGTAGATCAGGCCCCCAAAGGGTGAACTCAGCTCTCATTTTATGGGGTGCTACTTGAAGGGACCAAATGTGTGGCAAGTTCCATTATCATTATGTTGTAGGTATTTGAGTTTTATTATTTTATTTTGACAGTTTTTTAAATAAAGAAATGGCAAAATAAGACACTTTTCTAGAGATTCGGCTCTTGTGACTGACAAAATCACAAGATACCCCAAACCGAGTCCTATACTACCAACTTCAGAACTGGGCCACAACTTCTGTACCACAACTTCTCTGTCACCTTCTCAGTCAGTTCCTCTCCAGCCCCCTCATATCAGGCCAAGCACAATGGTCTCTTCCAAGCCCAAAGCAAAGCAAATTCACTGCCATCTAGTCAACTCCAAGTCATGAGAACACTACAGGGCAAAGACGGATTGCCATCATGGTTCTCAAAACTGTAAGTCTTCACGAGCCCCAAAACCCTTCTCTTTCTCCCTTGGAGTGACTGCTGTATTGGACTCACTGCCTTTATCATTCACAGCCCAAGTCAGAACCCATTACACCATGAGACCCTTTCATCTCTTCCAGGAAGTCTTCAATTCACACTCGCATCTCTAGTTTTCTGTGCCCTGTTCCTCTGTCCCATACAACAAGTCTCAAGGGTTGAAAATAGCTATTTTTTTTTGTCTCAACAGGGAAGCCTGCACTCAGGAAGCTAACAGAACTGGGCCTCTGGGCTAAGTAAAGATTAGGAATGACAGTTGTGATTGTCAGGGAACCATGATGCAAACGGGAGCAACCCAGAGTATCTGTCTAAAGGGGAGCCATCCTGGCAGATGGGTTGTTTTGTTTTATTTGGACCAGTTCATGTTTCTGAATGATTGTTTCCTATGTTTTCGTGTTAATTGTGACATCTGTATATGATTACAAATTCTGCTTGACTACATTGCGTGTTCTCAACAAGCAGATTGTTTTTCCTCTTCATGCTTGCTGCCTTAAGAGAGAAAAAAAAAGGCCCCAATAAACATTTCTCATGTATTTACTTCACAGGGTTAATTGAATGTAACTTTGAGCTCTTTGAAGAAATCATACCAAACACACCAGCTTATCTTACTTATTTTAAGGATGACAATAGTGACAGCATCTTTCAAGCAGTGTGCGGTCTTTGTTTTATGTTTTATATTTTTTAATTTAGTTTCTCATCTTTTCAAAATATCCCAGTGTTAATTTGCCAAAGAAGAGGAGAATGCATTTGGGGGACGTTCTAGGGTCAATGTTGGGTTTTAAAATCAATGGTGAGATGATCCTGGGGTGGTCTTTGAAAGTAGACTTTCTTAAAAATAATAAAAATAAAAAGAAGAAGGCATGTCAACTTCTGCTGGTGGCTGTAGCAATCTTCTAGTGACCTCATTGGGTGGAAAAGCCTCATAAATAGATTGGGAGGGAGAGAGATGAAAAAAGGAGGGAGGGTGAAAAAAAGGAATGACGGAGCATTTGAAATCTCTGAAAATACATAAGGGAAGACATAGACTCTGATTTCTTTAAACATAGATGTCAGCTTACCATAGTGGCCACAAGGGTGGCCACTGCATCTGGGGTGTGAGTGGAGGGGGAACTGTTGGAAAATAATATGGTTCACTGAATCTTATCAGCCACCCCCACTCTCAAAGACCTCCCACCCTCCTGCTGGTGTGGGGATTAAGAGGATTTTGACGGAGAGAAGTCTTTGTAATCCTGGCCACACTGAGACATCCGGTCTGTGACAGGCCATGTGAGGTGAGAGGGCTCCTCACCCACTCCTGTGCTGGCTGTCGCTGTATGCCTCCCGTGAGCAGCGGGCTCCATGGGCAGCAGTAGTCTCTGAGGAGCGCTGCCCAGGCAATGTACGCCACATTCTCCAGCTGCAGTGAGCCTGCTGCCTGGCTAGACAGAAGAGCTGGCAAGTCCCGCCTCATGTCTTTTCTCCTGTAGTGGTAGTTAATTAGTGCCTTGAATTACTGTGAGGTTTTCATGCTCTTGGTTATTGAGGGGAGGTCGTTTACTTTTCTCCTGAAAGAGGTCAGTGGGAGCTTTTTCTGTGTCAGTAATAATGTGTATGGCTAATGTGTATGGAGAGTGGTGACTATGCTTTGGGCCCTGTTCCTGGCACTTAACAAGTATTCACTTATTTTCATCATCACAAGCTCCTGGGATCAGTACTAAACTGGCATCCTCCATGAAGTATCAGGGTGATGATGGTTGGTGGACATGGTCCTTGGCTTCGAGGAACCTCAATATACTCATCAGTGAAGTGGAAATGAGGCATGCATCCTCTGAGGGGGGTTGGGAAAGTGCAGTGCTGTGATCGTGGTAGAGGATTGTCGGGTGTTCCCTATGAATGTCCCATATTGCTGTCAGTACCATCCTTCTCCACCTCCCCTGGTGGGTTCCTTCTCTCCTGCTAGTCTGCTGATTTCTCCCAGGATTGACATTCCTCACAATCTCATTTTTTTTCCAGGTTAGATGGTCAAGGTTTTATCAAACGCATCTTCACATTTGCTTACCTGCACATCCTGCAAGGCATCCTGCAAGGCAGAGTGAAAACTGTGTGTGCGGGGAGGGGGGGTGGTAGAACTCCCTGGCTCCCATGGGTTATCTGCCTTTGAGAGAACAGTCTTTCCACCGCTGCTCATCTCAGTGGAAAAGATTGCAGTTTTCATTCTCTGACAGCTTTCTGCCTTACACAGGGTCCAGCTATTGGGTTGGGCTGCCTTAAATTAGTGTCACTAAGCCCCGCTGGTAGAATTGGTGGCATTGAGTCAATTATCAGCCACAGCAAGCCTGTGCACAGCAGAACAAAACACTGCCGTCCTGTGCCACCGTCGCTTTTCCAACACTTGGACCCACTGTGGTAGCCACTATGTTCATCCACTTCCTTAAAGGCCTTACTCTATTTCATTGCCTTCTGCTATACTCAACACAGTACTGCCCTCCAGGAACTGCCCTCTCCTGACATCACTGCCAAAGTACACACGGACCAAGACTCACCATCCCTTTTCTAAGGAGTACTCTGACTGTGCTTCTTCTAACACTGATTTGCTTGTTCTTCTAGCATTTCATGATATTTCAATGTTTTTTGCCAGCACCATCAGTAAAATGCATCGATTGCTCTTCAGTCTGTGTTATACAATGTCCAGTTTTTACATGTCTATGAGCTCATTGAAAATACCATGACTTGGGCCAGGTGCACTTTAGTCCTCACTGAGTTCTCTGTTGTGCCATCGGGTAGGCACCTCTCTAAGGTAAGAGTCACTGGATGGCACATTGGCATCCACCAGCTCTTCTGAGAAATGCTGCGTTGTGATGTATCTTGCTGCTGAGTTTTGTAATAACTGGCAGTTTGATGTCCACCCAAAGCTTCCCATCCAACCCCTCTTAGAACGCTGGACACAAGCTACTAAAGTTGCCTGTTAACTTTGCCGCCATCTCAAGGACAAGAACAGTTGAGAGACCAGTGCCCTGTCGTGGTGAAAGTGGTATCTCCATTGACTTGCCCCACAGACAGTACACATTGTAACTGTTGGTAGGTTCATGGCCTCAGAACAAAATAAAGCTAGCAGCCTCTTCACCTCTGAGGTCTTGTGATGAGTGGTTTCAATGACTAAAGATAAGGGGAATAATTTCACTAGTGAAATTTCAAACTCAGCAGTCCTTTCCAACACAGCTTTCCTTTCTCATCTCTTAGCTTCAAGCCTCCAAAACCCCAGCCACCAATGTCCCTCCATCCTGACGGCCTCAGCCAAATATTGATCCAACTTATCTACTCAGAAACTCAAGTATGTACCACAGAATCCCCTAGGGTAGCTTTGGAAAAAGGAAATTCAATGTCACTGAATGTCAGTTCCCTTTCAAGGAGCCCTGGTGGCATCATGGTTATGTGTTTGACTGTTAACCTTGATGTCAGCTCTCTGAAACCACCAACTGCTCTGAGGAATAAATATGGAGCTTTCTACTCTGTAAGGACTCAGAGTTTGGGCTGAGCCCCAGTCGTGTAAGTGGTTGAGTGCAGACTGCCGCCTGCAGGCTTGGCGGTTCAAATCCTGTTGCGGTTCTCAGAAACAGCGCTAGGTAGCTCCCACGACCACCAGAGGGCAGTGATGCCCTCCCCCAAAAAAAGAACAACAAAAAAGGAGTTTGAGATTCACAAACTCAAAGGAGTTCTAGAGATTCACAATGAGACAGCATCAAATGGAAGGTAGTGAAGAGTAAAAAGCGAAGAAAAAAAGGCCTTCCTTCCCTGACTTCTTCACTCCAGCTAGGGATCCTTGCTGGCCACCATTGAGAGATCTTTTCTCTCCAGTCTGATCACGGACTGTATTTTCTCCCAAATCTTCTGCAGCACAGGGCCACGGGATTTTGTTCACTCCACCATTACCCAATTAATACTCATTTCAGCATTATTCCAGGAAATCATTAGTACTGGGTTCATTATTTTAACTCTGCCCCACTGGGAATTCTTCTAATTAAAGAAGATAATGTGAAAACCTAAAATTTGCACAGACCATACGTGTCATTGCATCTCCTTAGCCAAAGGACAAGCAGCACCCGTTGCTATCTTAGGACTCTGGAACCACCAGCCTGGCACAGGTTATTAAACAAAACTAGGCTGGGGTCAGGGGGAGAGAAAATAGTCAAGAAAGTGATGAAACAGCAGGCTTCTGTTCTGGTTGAAAGTCATAGGGGTGTCTGGCTAGGACAAGCCCCGTCCTTGCCCGGTGTGCTCACAGCAGAAGAAGGAGAAGAGGCCTGTGGAGTTGTGTTGTGGCCTGCCACGTCGTCCACAGTACAGAAACTCTCGCAAGACATAGTCTGCTTTGCAGAGCTGCGCAGAAGAGAATTTCCCCAGATGGAACATTTGCTATTAGAGGCTCTCTCCACCCATCAGCCCTGTCAGGATGAACCAACTGAATCTTCACAACGATCTAATTTTAGAGAAATCAGAGCTTGGTAATATGTGCCCAGGATAATGGGAATAAAATGTGACTTCCATTAGTTAGATGACCAGAAGATGTACTATAACTTGTCTCTGCTGGGCCACACAGCTGACTCATTTTAAATTTAATTTATTCTCAAAATTGATTTTCTTTATTTGATTTACTTCCCCCAGCAGACTTCCTACCAAGACTGCCCAGTCGCACGGCCATTAATAACCGCAGGACTCCCTGAAACTTCCTTGAGTATCACACCTTGGGGTTATTTGTTTCTGCAAATTACATTAACTCTCTAATGAGAATATTTTGAAAACCAAGCAGTGTCTTATGTTTAGCTTCGCAGACACTGAAGGGCAAATGCAGCAGTCCTGCCCACAGCCTCTCGGCACTCACTGCAGTGTGTGTCATGGCATGAGGCAAGTCTGAGAGCACTCGGGGCTTATTCTTCAGACCCCAAAAGCAAAGCAGGGTTCTCCCAGCTGCGTCTGTGTCTGGCAGCATCTTACCTCTAGCCTCAAACATCTAGCTGTGACATTGCCTCGGGACCAGTTAAAGATGGCGACGAGCAACCAGCAGGAAGGAATTGGGGTTTGTTTTATCTCTGATGTAGGAAGCTGGAGCCTCAAGGACCAGCCCATGAGGAAGAACAGACCCAAGAAAGTCTCCTTGGCCTTTGGCTGGATACACTTCTCTCCCTCCCTCCCCAGGCTTTTGAACAGTTTTGAATGACTTGGTGCCACAGAGCTGTGTTTTAAACGCTGGGTGTATTTGTTGTGAGTTGCTGATCATTTTTAAGTGGAAACAGTTGTTCTGTGTCGCTCCCACAGTCGCCCTTCAAGCCCGGAAGAAGCCATCGTTCAAACCATCCTCTTCCCACCCCAAACCTAATGAGAATGCTCGCTTGGGTGGCTCTGTCCCTGTCAGGTCCTTTATTGCTAATCTGTGTTACAAGCCCCTGGGTGGGCAAGCAAGGGAGGGAGAGGTGAGCCAATATGGCCTAGGTGGAGCAGTACAAGCAGGGCGAAGTCTTGGACCCAGACCTTTGATGGAACAACAAGGAATATGAGGTGCAACCTAACTAAGGTGGCAGTATTTCTCCCTCCATTCATCCCACATGTGCTTATTCAACAATGACTATGTGCCCGTGAAGTGCTTCCAGCTAGAGATGAAGGCAAAAGGCTGCAGATGCACTTCCCGGGGCACTTACAGTTCAGTGAAGTAAAATGATGCCATGAAAGAAAATCACAGTATTGAGAACTCAGTGCTATCATGAAGGAAGGTTCAAGGTACAATGGGAACCCAGAAAACGGTTGCTGAACCTTTCCTTACCACCCTTGAGCCCTGCAAAGGAGCAGGCTTGGGAGACAGCGTGAGCCCAGGATACAGACCTGACATGTCACTCCCTAGAAATGAGTTCCACCCTGCAAGGCTTTTCTTAATTGCCTCACTGTGCTCCAGCATGTCTCGTGAATGGTGGGACCACTTCAAAGGCCTGTGTCCCACCCTGGGACACAGAGTTCACAGAGCAGACAAGACGAGTGCTACTGGTTTGGTTTAGCATAGAATGGAGCACAAAGAGAAACTCCACGCTTTCCAAAAGCCAAGAGCTCAGAAGATGGCCCTCTAGGGCTCAGGGTTGGTGATTTTCACTCACCCCTTGTTCCCAGGAAATAGATTTCTCTATAAGTAGATGAGAAATAGCATTAGCAATGTTTGGGGAGGATTTAGAGAGAAAATAAAAGGACTTGAGTGTTAGAAAGAAATCTTAGGATGACCAGAAAGGCCCCAGCAATATTTCCTGTCATGTGGCTGCCAGGACCAAGTTGGCTGTAGCTTAGACTAATCTGCCAATTTCCCAAACTAGCTGGGCCATGGATGTGTTCTGTGGATTGACTGTTGAGCTGTTTTTCTCTGACTGTGGTGATTGTCATCGTGGAGATGTCTGACTCACCACAATCCCATGTGGCAGGGAAGAGAGGCACTGTGGGGTTGTCCAGGCTGGAATGTTGATGGCCACGGATTGCCAGGCCTTTCTCTCATGGAATCACGAAGTGGTTCCAACTGCCAACCATGTGGCCAGCGGCACCACCAGGATTCCTTGTCCTTACAACTACAAGAGGTCGAAGAAAAAGAGAGTGAGTGACAAGGATTAGCCTCCAGCATAGAACCCTTCTCCATCACTGCTCCCTTACCCCTCCTGGAGTAGCCATTTGGCCAATAGAGGCTCAGAGTCAGCGAGACACTGAACTTCAACTCCTCCAATGGCAAGTTGTCCTCAAGTACAACTAGAGCTACAGCCACACCTGCCTTGAAGAACTGCCCCACCCATGACTGTCTCTGTGAAGGTTCTCAGCAGGATACTTGATCCATAGACTATGATCCGGCTGAGCCCCAGTGGCGTAAGTGGTTGAGTGCAAGACTGCGGCCCGCGGGCTTGGTGGTTCAAATCCAGTGGCAGCTCTCAGGAGCAGCGCTGGGTAGCGCCCATGACCACCGGAGAGCAGTGAGGCCAAAAAAAAAAAAAAGAAGGTGATCCATCACTCTAGTTCGTTTTTTATCTGACCTCTCTACTCTTGGCTTGGTCTCTTGTCTAACAGTTTGACTTCATCAAAGTCTCAACAAGAGTTAGCTCTCTTGTCCAGAAAAGTGACCTCCATCCCATCCCACCCTCGGTCATCTCCCAAAGGAGGCTATTTGAAAAGAAAGGTAGAATATATGAAGAAGAACCTGTCCTTGAAGAATGAGCAAGTCGGCATCATAAGGCAGGAGTTTCTGTGGTACGCTGCCTGCCATCTTATTCTGAATCATGGCCAGAGGTGAGGGGGCCAGAAACTTAACAGATGACTTGTCTTCAAAAGGATGATGTTATCAAAAAGTAGTGGCCAGCTCTACTGCAGCAGTGATCCAAACAATGGCATGAGAAACTCAGCTCAGAAAATCAGACCTTCTGAAAAGCTGAGGTTGCCAGAGGAAGGTCCCAAGGATTACTTCTCTGCAGGCTTTATAGAGAAGGTAGTTTTTCATCCAGTAGACAAAAAGTCAACATGATGTATCAGGTGGCCTCACTAGTCCCATCTCATCTTCTTGTCTGGGTAGCCAGTGTCTAATTTAGAACAGGCACACTTATTACCTGAGAATGCATCAAGAAATCCCCCTGCTTCTCTTTTGGGGGGACGGATTTCAGAGATAGACAAAACAGAAGCTTGAAACAGCCTCAGTTTAGACAAATGCTCATGCTTCAAAAGCTACAACATCAGACCATCTATAGAGGTATTTCGATGATCTTGCAATTCAGGGTCACCTGTAGGGAAACCACTCTAAGCTTGATTCTTGCTGCTTTTGACTTGAAGCTGCATCAAGACGTGCCACATATACCAGTGCTTGTCAGTAAATGACAGAAACAGGTTACACGATCTCCACTGACATTGTGAGAGGGCAGCTGAGTGTTCTCCTGAGGTATTTTGATTCCCTTAAAAAAAATTGGCAGTGTGCATCTCTAGTTCCTCCATGGAGATCAGACCGTAATGTCTTTTCTGTCACCTTCCAGTGGGCTAGTAGAAGATGTCTCTTCCTATAAAAGGACTAACTCATTTAATCTTCCCCCAACTGAGTAGGTAGATATGACATATATTTAAAATATTTTCTAAGTCTGAAATTAGAAAAACCTCAAATAAACTGAAATATGGAGTGGCAATCTTTACACTTTAGTTTTACACTGTTTAGGCTTCATATTCAGTAGCTGGGGGTCAATATCCGCTAGAAAAATAGGTAGAGACAAAAAGAACATTCAGAAAATAGCTGCTTTCCCAACCACTGTCAGCCTAGTCAGAATCATAGCCTTAAAAAAAAACAGCCATCTTTGAGAGACCTTTGGGCCAATATTTTATTTTATATAAGAAATTTGACTTATGATGTGTTTTAAAATAATATCACTTGGTCGTAATCATGCTGGTAGGTGAAGCACCTGCTCTGTTAAGATATATAATTTGAAAAATATATTGAAAAATATTCCTCGAATCCTGGAATCTGGTTGAAAGAGAATAAGAAGTCCTCGATTCAAGCCCCACTTATACCACATACTTTATTACAGTCCATTAAGTCCATACTTTTAATGTTATTATCAGTAAAAATGGGAACACATACCTCACAAAACAGATGTTTGGAAACTGGGAGATGGTGTATGTGAAAAGTGTTTAAACTATTGTGAGCTCTATTATGTACAGCATAACATGACAGCTAAGTGGTTTTTGTTGTTGTTTTTCTAAACCTCCCAATTTTCCTGCCAACATTCATGCTACACCAGACATGGTAGCTAGGTGTTTTGATTCCACTTTAATATTCCAAGTAACCAGGAGAGAGGTTCATAAGCAATGAGGAAAGAAAGCACATTGATTTATTAATGAAGATTGTTTCTGATCCCATGCCAAAATAATGTTATTTCTCCTTTTATTGGGAGCTAATACAGATGCCATATAGTACCATAATCAATCAAATCAAGACCTGTTGTACAATTCCTACCACAATCAGTGTCTAAAGATTCTTTTTTCTTCTTGAACTCCTTGACTTCAGCTCATTTTTACCACCCGCCATGGTACCTCCCAGAAACCCTTATTCTATTTGCTATATGTGTAGGTTCATCAATCCTGGGTTTCATATACTGAAAAACAGAAAAACATATAACAAAAATTCAAGAGGGTCGCTGCCAATGACATAACACATTTGAAAATGTAAAAACAAAAAAATCAGAAAATGTTGAAAACCAAAGCAAGCCTAACATGCATCAGAGAGGGGATCAATTAACAAGATTTTAATTGTTCCAGTAAAGTTTATCCTTTTGATCTTCTATAGTCATTTTCCCAATGTACTCGGTTTGGTAAAGAGTTTCTTCCCATCCCTCTCTTATGAACAGAGGGAAATCACTGGTAATTTACATACTATGTAGAACCCACAAATGTATCTTGGGCTCCCAAGTCTTCTGCAAAATGTATCTTGGGTCATCCGTAGTCCTCTGCAAATTTGATTCTCACAATTTAGGCTCTGATACCAGACCTCCTTCAGCTTTGTATTATATGAATTACAATCATTGGGTCACTGATGTTGGTGTGCTTTTTCCAAGTGGACTTAGTTGACCCCTCGTATAGAATGCTGCTTGTTTGGAAACAAGCCTTTAAGACCCAAGACACTATTTTGTCTGATAGCCAGGCACCATCTAATTTCTTCACCACACTTTGCTATAGCACGCATATCTTTTGGACTCTCTTCCTAAGGGTGAGTATCAAGCAGGGCCATGTGGTAAGAACTAAATTGGAGCTAGAATTTAGGGTGAACCCAGAACCCATTCCTGGATCTATTTTTTTTAATCTGCTTTCGTCTCCCTTTCAAAATCCCCTTGTTCATTTGGGATAGAGTCTTATTGATCATGTCTCTGGAGCACAAAGATCTTCTGTGTCTTTGATTGGCCCCTGTTACTGTTTTTTTAAAGCCTTGTTAAGAGTGGGATATTGAACCATGTAGGCTAACTCCATATCACAGGACCTGAATCACTTTACAGAATCACTCCTTTTGTGGCTGGACACTATTTACAGAAACAATGGGAGTTGGTTATCAAGGAAATTTTATAATAATATTCACTGAGATGTTAGTCACAGATGTTTGCCAAATATTTATATATATATATTTATATTTATATATATATATATATCTTAATCCAGCATATAGGACATTGATGCAGCAGGACTATCATTGCCCATCTACCATAAGTTCATCAGTCTTGGTACAGTTATCTTCAGCTTCCTAACACCATGAAGTTTCCGTCTTAAGTCCTCAGGTTACAAGTGTTTCTGAGAGAGAGTCCCATTCACCCAGTGATGTTTCTGCATCAGATTTCACTGATGCAGCCTCTGGAGTATGCTGTGCATTCTGATGATTCAGGATTCCATGCCCCAGCAATCCATGACATTCAGCCTGGGTCCCCAGGATGTGCCCAGAAGCCCAGGACTATGTGGTCCATTTGCTGGTGCATAGCAGGGCCACTCTCCCACTAAGGCCCCCAGAAACATTTCCAGTCATTCTTCTCCTTTTCCTGTCAACAGTCAGACTACCCCAGATATGATAGCTAAGTGTTTTGTATCCATTTTAATATTCCAAGTAACTAGGAGAGAGGTTCATAAACAACAAGGAAAGAAGGCACATTGATTTATAAATGAAAGCTATTTCTGATCCCAAAATAATATGCCATTTCTCTTTGCAAACCATGGAGTATTTTCTGTTTTCTGTCCACAGACCTAAATTATCAAAATTCTGAGTATCAGGGCATGGGATCTTGATTTCTGGCTTCAAGGGACTTTTCACTGTCTTTCCTGCTCATTAAGACATCTGTCTCTGTGCTCCTAATGTATCAACCCTCCGACAGGAGAGAGAACTCGGGCAGGGTAGTAGTAGCCAGTAGCTTACTATTGATCAAGGGCCTACTGGTGTAAAATGGTCTTGCTCTTAAAAAAATGACTACCACCTCCCACTGACCATCTGTGTCAAGGAGATTTTTTTCACCTAGATTGAACTGGATATGGAAGGTTCCTTGGAAATGAAGTTGTTTACAGAGAGAGCTCTTCCCTTTTAAAAATCTTAGGCAAGCCTCTTAACCTCACAGGCACCCATTTCCTGATCTGAAACGAAGGGCCTGAGCACATCCCACGTCCTTCCAGATAAACAATCTAGTTTAACTCGAGGACCTTCTGGGCCCTGAACGGGCTTGGTCCTCAATAGTTTCTAATGCAAACCTTCCTTCAGGTTTTCTAATCATAAAAAGTGAGACCACCAAGTGTTTATCATGATGACAAAGCTCCTTGAGGGGTCCCACGACATCAGTTCTTCTAGCTATGCTAGTGCTTCAGGCTGTCATCCCTGCACACACTGGTTTTCTTAGACCTTCTGCTGCCAGCACTATCTACCCTATACCCATTTTGAGTATCATCCACGTGCCTCACCACAAGAGAGCAGCCTGCATGCTGGGAGGGTGGGCCGGAAGGCAGAGCATCTGAATTTGAGATTGATGCAACCTTGGATACTAAATTAAGATTTTTAAAGTTTTTGAATGTCTAAGACCTTCTGGCTTTGCTTTGAAAAGGCCACACCACCCCCATCTCACTACAAGCGTCCCAGGCTCACTTTGAGCTGACACCAGCTGAAAATTTATAGCGGCCTCAGATTTACGTGGCTTTCTACATGGAAGGACATTGTCACCCAGGCCCTTGGTAACGTAAATAAGTGCCCCCTGGAAACTGTTCAAGAAACTCACTCACAGGCAGACTCACACGGGTCGGCAAATGAAAGTTCTTTAGAAGTTGAACCTTCTGGGACTTCCTTTCTAAACAGCTTGAAAATGGAGGAAATGGCATGCGGTCCACAAACATGGTCAAGGTTGAAGGGTGGCGTGCATACCCCTTTCCACCTGATGCTGATGGATCTCTCCATTCAGACAGGCTGCCAGGGAAGAAGTTCAGATTCAACTTAGAGCCTACGAATTATAGAACGGCAGTCTTTACTCATGTAATGCATATTTTGCTGGGCCTTGTGCCAGTTCATGTGAAAAGTATAACCTGAAATTCCAAAGTGAGTGAGCAGCATCCCTCTCTCAGTGAGCAGACTGCATACACATGGAGGGACACAATTTTCGGAAGCAGCAGGTCTACACACACACACACACACACACACACACACACACACACCTTAAGGTCAGCCTCTCATTTGGGGGAAAACTCAGAAATTTCCAGGCACCAGTTCCATTTCCAGCTGCCACAATAAGAGATCTGGGGAAATGATGAGCAACACGCCCCCCAGGATGCCTGCTTGCATCCCCCTCTCTCTCCAGCAGCTGTTTCCAACCTTTGTGTCCTCACTGGGAGAAGACAACCTTTTCTCCTTTCAACTTTGTGCTGATATTTTTCCAAAAGACCACTTGAGATAGCAGGAATGAAAAGGTTAAGGAGGCGGGTCTGTAAAAGGACATCTGGTTCTTCATCTGGGAGGACAGAGATGTGAGAGAAATGAAGGAGTCGAGGAATCCCATGCTGAGCTGAAAGTGAGAGCAGCCCCATCCTTAGTACATAAATCATGAGAAAATCAGAAGCTGTGGAATCAAGCCCAACTCTGGGTGAACTCGTGAGTGTCCAAGGAAAACTGTTCTTCACGGAGTTCTCACTGGCTGGTTCAAAGGAATTGGATAACCGAATCCTTCTCTCAAGGCCCCCCAGGGAGACTCATCCTTTCAGTTAGCAGCCTTACCCATTTGCACCACTACACGCTATTAAAGAAATCATGAAACCAGGTCTGGGTCAAGGGACCAGAGTTTGACAAATAAAACAAGGACATACCTGAAAGTTTAAAAAAAAAAAAAAAAAGCATGACTGAAATGAAACGTAATATTTTTATGCTTCTATTTCCTTGTTGCTTAATTATTCATTAAGGAATGCATAATTGCATGGTACAATTATAAAGGTATTAAAAATAACCTTTGGAGTGTTTCTCAGGCAGGAATGAAGCAGCACAGCATGAAGGAGAAGGAGGGTTTGATGCTCACTCGATGGCCTTCAGAGAGTCACTCAATCTCCCCACCCCACAGACTGCCCACGTGTCAAATGGGTTGACCTTTGCAGTAGAGGAACTTTAGAAATAATCCAGGAACACTTGATTTATGTATTACAGGTTGGAGGGAAAGGCAACTTGACAGGACTGGAACTTGAAAGTCCATTCTCAACAAACTCAGGGAGAGAGAAAATGGTTTTCTAAGAACACTAAAATTTTGCTTGCTTCTATGTGTAAATACCATGAAGTTGGCCCATGAAGTTAGCTAGCAAATGCTTTTGAGGTGTCCAGGAATTTCCATATTTTATGAAGATAAGTAGAACCTACAGAAGCTAATAAAAATAAACAAACAAACTCACTACCATGGAGTTGATTCTGACACAGTGATCCTCTTCTATTGGACAGGGCAGAACTGCCCTGTGGGTGTCTGAGACGGTAACACTTAACAAGGAGTACAAACCAGTGACTTTCTCCCAAGGAGCAGCTGGTGGCTTCAAACTGTGGACCTTGTGGTTCGCAGCCCAACTTGTAACCACAATGGCATCGAGGCTGGGACGTCATCACTTGAGATGGGTGAACAGAGGCTTGTGAGCCTGGTGGCGTAATGGTTACACACTGGGCCGTCTGGCCAGGGACACATTTCTTTTTTATCTGAATTGTTCCTGTTTTTGTTTGGTTTTTAATGAGGTGATGGACAGTTAGTTTTGATCAGAAGTTTTAAATAGAAGTGGCCTTTGTCAGCTAGATCAAAAATTTCCTTGAGACCATTTCACATGACGTATTGATAATGTCGTAGGCAGCCTTCCCTCAAGTTTTTCTTCCTAACAAATTTCTTCTTCCCAGCAGCCCTGTCACAAAGGGGCTGAACCCTAAGTGGTTGTGAAATTTTATCTGACACTCCCTTGGGGACTTTATAAGACCCAACAGGACTGGTTGGAATCCTGATTTCCCACACTTAAGAACTGCATGATGCTGAGATATTTACTTAACTTCTCTGAGCCCCCATTTCTCAGCTAGCTTATTTGAATGTCAAGAAGAATAAATAAAGCATATAAAGTGTTTGCAAGGAGTCCTGGTGGTTTAGTGGTTCTGAGCTGGGCTGCTAACTACAAGATCAGCAGTTCAAAACCACCCGCTGTTCTAGGGAATAAAAATGAGCTTTTCTACTCCTGTTAATTTTCAACCCCCACAGGAGGAGTTCTACTCTAGCCTGTAGTGTTGATTCAGTGGTAGTGAGCTTTTGATTCCATAAAGTGCATAGCACTCAGGACATACACTGCTATCATGACCTTCCCCATCCTCCTCCTAACCAAAAGATTGTAATTCCCTGAGGGAGTAAAGAAGGAACAGGGGTCAGGATCTCCTGTTAGTGCGTGATGGGAAGAAACTTCATGTGGCTTCCAAAGAAGTAACCCTCCATTCTCCCCCTCCCATCCTCCCTGCATTGTTTCTGGAGCAAACAGATATTGACACGAAAGCTTGCAGTTGCCATGTTGCTGCATGAACAAAGAAAAAACAACTACTTTTTTAATCCCCCAAATTCATATCATTTTAATATCTCACCCAGGATCAGATACCATAAATTATATTTTTTCTCCAAAATTATTATTAGAAGACCAAAATATTTTTGATCAAATCTACTGTCATGGAATTAATTATGAGAATCTAAGTGGCCTGCCCCTGTGGGTTTCTGAAACCGTAGCCTTTTATGAGAATAGAGAGCCTCCTCTTTCTCTCTAGAGCAGTTGGTGGTTTTGAACTGCTGACCTTGGGGTTAGCAGTCCGATATATAACTACTGTGCCCCCAGGGCTTCTTAAGAAGATCCAAATTAATTGGTTTAATGTGAGTTGTAAGCAGTGCTGAGGAGTCATAACAGGAGAAGCTAGATTGCTGAAGTGTTTTGAGAGAGGAGTTTACTTAAGATGTGGAGTTTCTTAGGTAAACAGATTAACAGTCAACCTTCAGATTTATATGTTAACCTCAGGTCATTAAAGCCACTAGACTTATACTTAAGAAAATCCTGGTACTGTAATGGTTAGGCATTCTGCTGCTAAGTGAGAGGCCAGCAGTTCAAATGCAAGAAACAGTTCCAGGAGATCTGTTCTCATAAAGATAACGACTTGGAAACCCCTCTAGGGAAATGCAGTGACCTAGCAGACGGTCACTATCATGTCTCAAAATCACGTGGGCCTTATATTTAAATAGGAATACTTACAAAGGAAGATAGAATGTTAAACCAAGCTTCTAAACATTGCATTAAGAGAAGATGGATGTTGAATTTCAAATGTCTGAAGGAACATCCGTGGGGAATGATTGTCATTATTATTCACATTATCTTTGGCAAGACTTGGAAGGCGGCTCCGCTGTATCAGCAGTGATAACAGTAACTTATTGCCTCCTCTGAAGATGGGCCTGGGAGTCTCATTGAGGAACCAACATTGGCTGTACTTTTAACAAGTTTGTCAACTTGAAGTCAAGTTTGTATTCAAGGCTCCCAAGTTGCCGCCAACCCTAAATAAGGCATAAACATCCTCTTATCCCAAAGGGCCTCTTTTGTAAAACTCCAGATGACCACACGATTCTCACTTGCACTAGATTTCTCATCTTTAGATGTGTTCAGCCCAAAGCACAGCCCTGCTGTACTGCCGCAGAGCAGATTCCAACTGAAAGCGACCCTTACGGAGCCGAATATCACTGTCCCTTTGTGTTTCCCAGACTGCAAGCCTTTATAGCAGCACAAAGTCTCATCTCGCATGGTCCCTGGGATATCATTTACCTGATCA
The DNA here is from genome assembly GCA_004026705.1 of Nesogale talazaci. NCBI lineage: Eukaryota > Metazoa > Chordata > Mammalia > Afrosoricida > Tenrecidae > Nesogale > Nesogale talazaci. The sequence goes on from PVJH01002828.1 coordinate 99,556, forward strand.
TGCTCTAAACAAAGGCACCTCAAGGTACAGCCTTTCAGGCGGGTGTGTGCTCGATGGCCCAGCCAACCAACCAGTGACTCAGAATATTATCACAGGTTCTGGATTCCCAAAGCCCTCGGCCAACTCCCTGCTTGGTAACAATCCCACGTAAGTGTGAGAAAATGAAAACAGAGGGAACTCACTTAAGAATTTACATTTTGGTATCATCAGCCGATCTGATATAAAATTATGTTGAAGAAACAGATCCAGACCAATGGATACTGGTCACTGGATTACCAGCCGCATCGTTAGTGGCCACACAGAGGCATCACAGATGAAAAGCTTGATGATCTGCTTCCAGATTCTCTGTCATTGAAAAGTTGATGGAGCACAATTCCACTGTGACACACATGTGGTCACCATGGGTCCAAGGCCTATGGTGCACTGGAGGCAGCACTGGGTAGGCATGGACTGTTAACTGAAACATCAGCAGTTCAAACCTGCCAGTCACTCCGTGGAAGAAAGATGAGGTTGCCATAGAGAATTTCAACTGTGGAAATTCGATATAAGGTCACTCTGAGTCTGCCAACAACATATTGGCAGCGGCTTTGATTTGGGGTGTTGGATGGTGGTGGTGAGGCAATGGAGGAACCAGCTGTTCTTAAGCATCTCTTTAGGGGCCAAGAGGCAATACTTATACTGGCCAGAATCCAACTTTTTTTTTTTTTTTTACTGAAATGGGACTAAAAAATTCCTCAAAGAAAACCTCACAGACCTCAGTGAGCCCTGAGATGCAGTTGAATAGCCCTAAACCTTCACAGTAAAATAGGGAATGAGTTCCCATTCCGCTGTTCATTGTAAAACAGGAAGTAGGTCATTCAGAAATATCTCTTTGGGGCCTTTTTTCCTCTTCTGAAAGAGGATATACCTTTCTGCAGTCATTGTTCTCAAACACAAGTCTCCTTAGGTCTCATTCAGGCTCAAAACCAAGCACTGCCAATATTCTAGGATGTGAAATCTAGGTTTTGAGCTTTGCACAAAAGTTCTTTGATAGCCTGCCCACCACCGACCTATCCAAACCCACCTGCCGCTCCAGGTCCCTCTCTCAGACTCCTACACAAACTCCCCCGCAAACTGACTATGGCCCTGGACTCTGCCTCTGCTGCAGCACACCTGCTATCCCAGCTTCCCAGAGAGCTCTCCTCACATGACTCCCTTTCCCGCTATAGCAAACAAACCAAAACCAAAAACCTGGAAAATGTGAAACCATTTGCTCTTTTTGGAAACCCAGTTCAGATATCATTTTTGACACTTGATCTTAGCCAAGAGGCTGAGAAGTGATATCATTTTTTTAAAATCATTTTATTGGGGGCTCATACAACTTTTATCACAATCCATACATATATCCATTTTGTCAAGCATATTTGTACATTTGTTGCCATCATCATTCTCAAAACGTTTGCTTTCTGCTTGAGCCCTTGGTATCAATTCCAAATTTTCCCCTTCCCTTTCTGCTTCCCTCTCACTCATAAACCCTTGATAATTTATAAATTATTATTTTGTCATATCTTACACTGTCCAATGTCTCCCTTTACCCATTTTTCTGTTGTCCATCCCCCAGAGAAAAGATTATATTTGCAATGTCTCCCCTTTATACCCCACCTTCCCTCCACCCCCCCAGTATCACCACTATCACCAGTAGTCCTGAAGGAGTCATCTGCCCTGGATTCCCTGTGTTTCAATTCCTGTACAGTGTACATTCTCTGGTCAAGCCAGATTGGTAAGGTAGAATTGGGACCATGATAGTGGGTGGGGGGTGGGGGAGGAAGAAGCACTGAAGAACTAGAGGAAAGTTATATGCTTCATTGTTGCTACACTGCACCCTGACTGACTCATCTTCTCCCCATGACCCTTTTGTAAGAGAATGTCCAGTTGCCTACATATGGGCTTGGGTCCCCAATCTGCATTTCCCCTCATTCACAATGATATGATTTTTTTTGTTCCTTGATGCCTGATACCTGATCCCTTTGACACCTCATGGTCTCACAGATTAGTGTGCTTCTCCCATGTGGGCTTTTGTTGCTTCTGAGCTTGATGGCCGCTAATTTACCTTCAAGCCTTTAAGACCCCAGATGCTATATCTTTTGATAGCCAGGCACCATCAGCTTTATTCACCACATTTGCTTATGCACCCATTTGCCATCAGCAATCTTATCAGGAAGATGAGAACACAATGATATGATTTCCTTTATGCCTGATACCTGACCCCTTTTGACACCTCAAGATCACACAGGCTAATGTGCTTCTTCAATATGGGCTTTGTTGCTTCTCATCTAGATGGTCACTTGTTTACCTTCAAACTTTTTTTTTTAATATAGATTTTATTGAGGGCTAATACATTTAATACATCATTTCATACATTTAATACATCGTTTGTATTAAGCATATTTGTATACATGTTGCTACATTCATCTACATTATCTACTTGAGCCCCTCCAGCATAAGCTCCTCTTCCCCTCTATCCTCTAGTTCTTTATTATTTTTTTTAATTTATTGGGGGCTTTTACAGCTACTACAACATTCAGTACATCATTTGTATCAAACACATTTGCACACATGTTTCCACATACATTTCCCAATACTCACCACTTGAGCCCTTGGTACAAGCTCCCCTTTAAAACAAAAACTCCCCTTTCCCCTCCCCCCTTTTTTTTAATGAATCATTTTATTGGGGAGCCTCTACAACTCCCATCACAATCCCTAACAACATCAGTTGTGTGCAGGCCACTTTTACACACCCATTGCCATCATCACTCTCAAAACATTCTCCCACCCTCCAGGCCCCCATTATCAGCTCCCTATATTACCCTTCCTCCCCTCCTTCCCCTTGAACCCTTAGTAATTTACAAATTATTTTTCCATCCTGTACACTGTACAATGTGTCCCAACACTCACTTCCCTGTTGTGTGTGCCCCAGAGAGGAGGCTACGTGTAGATCACTGACATTGGTTCTCCCTTTCTATTCCTCCATCCCTCCACCCTCTTAGTATTACCACTCCTATTACTAGTCTTGATGGATCATCTATCCTAAGTTTCCCATATTTCCAACTTCACTGTACATCTCCTGGTCTAGCTGGTTTTATGTGGTAGAATTGGGGTCATGATAGTGGGTGAGAGACAGCAATGGGAACTAGAGAAAGGTTGCATATTTCATAACTCCTACCCTGTATCTTAACTGACTCATCTCCTCCTTGTAACCCCTCTGCAAAAGGATGTCACCTCACCTATTGATGGGCTTTGGGTCCCCAATCTGTACTCCCCCTCATTGATTAATAATATAATTTTAGCTCATTGATGCCTGACACCGGATCCCTTCACCACCTCATGATCACACAGGCTGGTGTGCTTCTTCCGTGTGGGCTTTATTGCTTCTGAGCTGAATGGCCACTTGTTTACTCAAGCCTTTAAGTCCCTAGATGCTATATCTTTTGGTAGCCAGGCACCATCAGCTTTCTTCACCACATTTGCTTATGCACACATTTGACCTCAGGGATCATATCATGAAAGTGAGCATGCAAAGTTGTGCTTTTGAGTTCTTGAAGCCTGATATCTCATCCCTTTGACGCCTCATGATTCCACATGCTAGTGTGCTTCTTCCATGTGGGCTTTGTTGCTTCTGAGCTAGATGGCTGCTTGTTTACTTTCAAGCCTTTAAGTCCCCAGATGCTCCATCTTTTGATAGCGGGGCAACATCCGCTTCTTCACCACCTTTGCTTATGCACACATTTGTCTTCAGTGATCATGTCGGAAAGGTGAGCATCTTGGAATGCCAATTTAATAGAACAAAGTGTTCTTGAACTGAGAAGTGATATCATTTTTTATGGGAAATTTTCTCCCTGAACAATCCTCACCAAGACAGACAGACAAAGAGAAGCTTCTTCCTAGCACTAGAAGTTTATCTTGCCTTCTTTCACCTGTGCCTCCATCAAATTCATCTTACAAGACCCACAGAGCCACCATTTTAACTGTACACAGCGTGGGATTCAGCAGCAGCCCTACAGGATGGGAGTCTGTATGGACAGCAAAGTAGCCCAGAGAACCTGGGCAGAAGTGCCTGGAGAGCCGGTGCATGCCTCTGCAGGGGGAGGGCTACATGTAAGGGGTGGGAACAGGCAGGCAGGGCAGGCTGCCAAGGAATAGTAGGTGGAGTTAGTAGTGGATGTCTGCAGCTTAGCTGAGATGGATTTGTAACACGGGCGGGACTCTGATCTCTTGTGGGGGATCATTGAGAACAAGGCGGATTATGCCATTTAAAAAAAAACCCAGTTTGAGAAAATGTGATTTCCCCCTACAGTGGCCCACTTATTCTTACCTGGTTGGCTCCTTCCTCCAGTTCTGTTTGCCATGGGCCACCGCCACATCTCCAGGACGTGGTCAGCAAGGCCAGCTCTGGTGACCTCAGAGGTCCCATCTTTAGACAGCTCCATAGCTGTCCCTTTCTGCTCCTCCTTGGCTCTTTCTTCTCTGCTCTCAGTCATCATTCTCCTTTCCCTCCTTGCTGCCCTTTGTTCTTCCTCTTGATCCCCCCTTTTATTTTTCTTCCACCTGTTTCAGGACTCTCTCATTCTCCCACCCCTGCCTGGCCTCTCTCTCTCTCTGGAGCTCCTGGTCATTCCGGAGTGTACCTTCTTTTAGCTCCTTTACTTTCTTCCCCCCAAGGTTTATTAGCAGCAATCTCCACCTTCAACATCTTCCTCTTCCCTGTGTCGGTTCTTTCTGTTTGCTGGAATCCTTTGGCTATTTTTTGTTATCTGACTTTGCCTCTTTCTCCCATTTCATTCATTCATGTGTTTGTTTCAAAAGTATTTCATAAGCACCTACTACATTTGCCATAGTATGCCCAGCAGTAAGTGAAAAAAAAAATAAATAGGGGGGTTCAAATTGGTGGGGAAATTCCATTATCTTTAAATTTCATTTTTATGCAAACTTTTTGAAGCACCTCATATGGGCCTTTCACAAAAGCTGAACTATAGAGAACCATCCAAAAGTATGAGCTGTCAGCCTTCCTCTTCTTCGTTGCCTCCCTCCACAAGCCTCATCATCCCTATTCAGAGTCCCACAGGCCTCGGCCAGCTGGACCAGAAGAAGAAAGGGTCAGGAGACCCCAGAGTTGGGGTGCAGAGCATATGTCCAGTCTCTTTAGTGTCAGAAGTGCAGCCTTGTTTCACCTGTTGGTCAGAAGGCTAAAGGGTGAGCCCTGACTGTCTGTCATTGTCCTCTGGAAAAACAAAGCCGGCCTGTAGCAGTCCCTCCCTCCCTCACCTCTCTCCATTTTTTCAGGGTGAAGGACCAGGGCGCCTTTCATCTTCTCTTTCTGCAGCTTTGTGAAGGTTCCCTCTTCCAGCTTTTTCTCACCTCCACTGAGAGAATCTGAGTGGAAGAAAGGGGGCACCGATTGTAATGACACACATAACCAACCATACACCCCTCTCCAGGGGGCAGAACAGCAGAAAACATGGGGGGAGGGAGGCAGAGGTCAGTGTGTGTGAGATATGAAAAAATAACAATTTTTAATCTACCAAGGAGGTACAGCGGGGGTTGGGGGGACATGAGGAGCTGATACCAAGGAGTCAATAGAAAGTACACATCTAGAAATGAATGAAGGCAGCATATGTCCAAACATGCCTGATGCAATCAATGTATGGATTGTAAAAAGAGTTGTAAGGGTCTCCAATAAAATGATATTTTAACTAATAATGATAAACCTTGGAGTTGGTGGTTAGTTCTGACAGATGACAGTCTTTTGTGCTGAGAAGAAAAACTACACCAGGGTTTTTAATGTCCGTAATCTTATAGAAAGAAAATGTGTGCCCTAATGGCACAATCGTTGAGCGCTCATCTGCTAAACCAAAGCTGGCCAGGTCAAAGCAACCTGTATCTCTGTATGATTACAGACCTGGACATCTGCTCTGGGAAAGACTTAGGGCCTGGGAGACCCTTTGGGAGCAGTTCTGCTCTGTCACAAGGGGCCACCATGAGACTTCAGGTGTCGATCGCCAGGCCTTTTCTTTGCGGGGCTGCTGAGGGGGTTGAACCGCCAGCTCTCAATTAGGAGCCAACTGCAAACCGTTGCCACCCCCTCAACCCAAACATTAAGCGATGGGCCCTACCCTATCGCAATAGCCAGGGCTGTGGGTCTTCTGCAGACAGGAGCGATAAACTCGGGGTAAGAACCCCAGCTCTGGCATGTCCCTATTTCATCTTCCTGGAGAGGCATCTGCCCAGGCTCAGCTACTCCATCTGGCTCTGCCTACTGGACTCCCTTCGTCCCCTGGGTCCTCAGTTTAAATTTTCCTTCTCTTCCAATCCCAAATGTAGGCAGACTTTTCCACTGGGTGGTCAAGAAAGAACGAATCCTAATAAGCCAGTCTGCTCACTGTAGCTCTAAAAAACATCATTTCCACCCTCGTGCTTGCTTCTCTGCATCTCTAGGGTACTTTAAAGCCTAAACTTTATGTGAATAGAACAGGAAGCAATCAGTGCCATTAAAAGAGGAAGATGATAGTTCAAATGTGAGATTTTCAAGAATCACAAATTATGCATTTTGTACAGATGTCAAAATGCAGCGCACAAATCAGCAGAGGAGGCCAGTGGCTGTGGGTCTGCCGAGTGCCAGTCCTGTGGTAGTAAATTAGTGGAGGATTAGTCAAGTTTTGCAAATGAAAATATATGAAACCCTAAACAGAAAAGATTCCTCAAGGTCACACTAAAGGCGGTAGCAGAGGGGATTTAGGGCTGAATGTTCTTTTTCTTGGGCTTATTGCTGAGCTACCGGGCGACACATCTGCCTGAGTCCACAGGCTGAAGGGCCCTTTTTGCTTTTAAAAATAAAACGGAAAAGAATGTTCTTAGCTTGGCTGTATTTCAAAGTAAGTCTAAGGAGAAAGGGGCTCCGTCGGAGGGGAAGTGGCTTCCAGTTCCTGGAGCTCTGTTAGGCGTAACTTCCCCAGGGCCTCATTGGCAGTGCTTTTCAATGTGGCAGGGGTCCCAAGGGCGCCTCATCTCGATCCCCGCTAAGGGGGAGCAGCCACAGGCAATCTGCAGGCGCATTGCTATCACCTGGGGAACATGCTTCCATGCCACTCTCCCACCCAATCCCAAAGCAAACATGGTGGGGGCTCTCATTCATTCTGACCCTACAGACGGGGTGGAACGGCAGCTGAAGGTTCCCCAGCAAGGGGCAAGCTTCACCTTTCTCCTGAGAGTCAGCTGGTGGACTCCCACGTTCAACCCATTGGCCACGAGGGCTTCCTTCCCACCGCCTCCTGTCCCTCAAGAGTGTCGGCTCATTGGTTTGGGGTGTGACCTGAGGGTGGGACTTTGGAAGAATCCTCCAATGACTGTAACGTACAGCCACTCTTCTGAAAGCCCCTGTTGTGGAGCCTTCCTACCTTGTCCCTCCATGGGCCGGACCCGGGGTCTGGCCAGAAAGCCATCAGGGGTCTTATTAAAATGTTCACTTTGAGTCTGTATACCTGGCTGGGTATGCATTTCTCAGAAAGCACCAGTTGGACTCTGTGTCCACTGAGCTCTTCGGGAGCTTCTGAGGATGCTGCATATGAGCACTAAGAACTAAGACTGGGGCAAGTCCACGCAGATGCACCCTCTCCATGGCCATCTCCCACCCCTCCTCTGACATCATCACCCCCACCACCCTGACTCTGCTTTCACAGCACTCATGATGGAGCGCCTGCTGCACACTGGAGCTTCTGTGCAAATAGAGGTTTCTTAAGGAGCTTCATTCTCAACTGAATTCTCAACTCAGGCTTCATTCTAAACTGAAATTTACTTGGTGACTTAACCTTCTTTACATCTCAAGAAAGAGCTATAATAGTTTGAAATGAAAGTAAATGGTGGATAATAGATAGAATAATAAATATTCTTTTATGTTTTCAACCCACTTTCTGCTGGAGCAGGAACCCATAGATATTAGGAAAGGGAGATGGGGCTGACAGCTGTTTAGCATCTGCTGGGTGCCAGGCTAGGACCTGCTCATCCAGTCTCCTTTTATGCCGGGATCTCCAGTAGACAAATGAGGAAACTATGACTCCTAAGGTTCAGTATGACAAGTGTTGCCTTGGGTTTGTCCTAAAACCTGTGGTCCTGTGTTTCTTGTCCCCCAATAGGGTAGGGCACAAGCTTCACACACACACACACACACACACACACACACGTACACACACAGAGTATCTAGAATGATTGCATTCCAGAATTTCCAAGACAAACTCCTCAAACAGTGGAATCTATCTATGCAAAACTCCTGTAAAACCTAACCCTGCCCTATGCTTAGGATAGGACCCTGTGCTCATCTAATCTGTGTTTTTGCTGCTCTAAAAGCATCAGGATTGACCAGGTACAACAGATCAACTGGCTCATCTTTGCTGGAGTAGCCACAGAACCCACTGCCACCCATTTGGACTGACTGCAACAGTATAGCTAGAACTGCCCCTCTTGATCTCCAAGCGTATAAATCGTTATGTCAGCAGGAAGCCTCATGTTTCATTCCAACTGCTCATCTTGTGGTGGCAGCCCAGCTCACAACCTACTCCACCAGCAGGGCTCCCTCTGAGCAACTTAGGCATTCAAGATAAACAGCATTCTGTCCAACGGAGCAGACCTAGTTTCATGAACATCCTGCCGAACATCTTGAGCTGTGCTCCTCAAAAGTGCCACATGGCCACATTTAGACCTTAGGAAATGAAATCTCAACAAATTCCTGAATACAGTGCTATCCCCATTACAGAGAGAGAGAGAGAGAGAGAGAGAGAGAGAGAAACTCCTCAGCAAGAGTTCTTATTCATGCCACTGAGCCCAACAAGACTCTTAGTTACGGTCCCACCAGAAGTATGAAAAGAAAGGGATCCTGGTTAAAGGTGCACAAGTGTATCAAGACTTGTGTCCTTCCCTGTGTTCTGTCCCAGCACCTGCCCAGCACAGCACAACCTCTGAATAATAAATTACCAATCAACACATTCATCCATGAAAGGGGGGGGGCGGTCATGGCAGGACACAAAGGGTGAACTTGAGCCCCAAGATGAGGGAAATGGTTCCAACTCTTAATACAAATGAATAAACCTACAGAAAGATCGGCAGGCAAAATAAAAATGTTGTCTCCACATTTCTCACTCACACTTGGTTAAAGCTGCCAATAGTTAAGTCAGTTATTGCTCTATAAGGCAGTAGTTATCAACCTGTGGGTAGAGACCCCTTTGGAGATCAAAGGACCCTTTCACAGGGGTTGCCTGATTCATAACAGTAGCAAAATTATAGTTATGAAGTAGTAACAACAATAGTATTTATGGTTGGGGGACCACCCAAACTTGAAAAACTGTATTAAAAGGTTGTGGCATCAGGAAGGTTGAGAACAACTGTTATAAGGGCCTTGTGGGTCTGTTTTTGCTACTGTATGAGATTGAGTCAAGCTGGATCTCCCCATAAGCTTGCGTCCAACCCACGATTTCCATTTACGTGTCACTTCAGAGAGCTCTGTAAGCCCTCATGGTGCAGTTACTTAGAATAGGGCTGTGTACAATGAAGTCAACAGTTCAAATGAACAAGGTACTTATCGGAAGAAAGATGAGGCAGGGCAAGAGAAAAGTAAAAGGAAAAAGAGGAAAGAGATAGGAGGGAAAAGGCATTTATAGGGGTCTAAACACAGCCATGTACATAGGTAAATACATTTATCTATAGTGATGGGGAAATATATCTACCTGCATATATTTATAGGTTAAGTACAGAGGCAGCAGATGGACATTGAGCTTCCACTCAAGTACTCCCTCAACATAAAAACACTTTGTTCTATTAAATTGGCATTCCCTGATGCTCACCTTCCTGACTTGATAACTGAAGACAAATGTGTGCATAAGCAAATGTGGTGAAGAAAGCTGATGGTGCCCAGCTATCAAAAGCTATAGCATCTGGGGTCTTAAAAGGTTTGACAGTAAACAAGTGGCCATCTAGCTCAGAATCAACAAAGCCCACATGGAGGAAGCACACCACCCTGTGTGATTATGAAGTATGAAATGGATCAGGTATCAGGCATCAAAGAACTAAAAAATATATTATTGAAAATTAGGAGGAGCACAGGTTGGGAACCAAAATCCCATCTGCAGGTGATGGACTTCCCCTTGCAGAGGGGTTGCAGGGAAGAGACAAATCAGTTAGGGTGCAGTGTAGCATTGATAAAGCACACAACTTTCTTCTAGTTCTTCAATGCTTCTTCCTCCCCACTATCATGAACCAAACTCTACCTTACAAATCCGGTTAAATCAGAGGATGTACACTGGCACACATAGGAACCAGAAACATCCAGAATCCAGAACAGATGATCCCTTCAAGACCAGTGGTGGAGTGGCAATACAAGGAGGGTGGACAGAAGATGGGGTAGAAAGGGGGAACTAATTAAAGGATCTACATATAACCTCTTCCCTGGAGTACTGACAACAGGGAAATGGATGAAGAGAGACATCAGACAGTGTAAGATATGACAAGTAATAATAATTTATAATTTATAATTTATGAGGGAGAGGGGAGGGAGGAATGGGGAGGGAGGGAAAATGAGGACCTAATGCCAAGGGCTTAAATATAAAGCAAATGTTTTGTGACTGATTAGGGCAGCATGTACAAATGTGCATATGGATGGGTTGTGATAAGATTGTATGAGCCCCTAATAAAATGATTTCTTTTAAAAGAAAATTAAATTTAAACTATAAAAAAAGATATACAGCCTTGAGTACCCAAAGGGATAGTTCTAGTCTCCTAGTTACTATACTATAGAGGTGATGTGGATTGGAATCAACTTGATGGCCGTGGGCTGGTAGATTGGTTGGTGCCATCTGCGGAGTGTTTGAACTGCAAACAGTAAGATCGGGGGTTCGAAACCACCAGAAGCCCCATGGGAGAAAGAAAAAGCCATCTGAACTTGTAAAAAGGTACAGCCTCAGGAAACCCATGTAGGGTCATCATGCATCAGAACAGGTTGAGGGCAAGTGGGTGAGTAGAGCAGGAAATCCTTCCCATTGCCCCCGCCAGGCACATACACCACAACCACGATTGACACTTAGGTCAACACCAACGGGTTACTCAGCCATGATGGTCACTGCCTTCTTATTACATATTGCAAGCCTTACAACAGGCAGGAGAAAAGGTAATGCCCCAGACCAGAAAAGTCCATATCCAGTGGGTAAAGGAGGATGTGAAGGGATAAAAGTCCTTGCACATACTTCGAGTCACTTGTATTTTTTATTACCAAGATATTGCTGTGAAATTGCAGGTACATTGTAAATGGTCTGATTCCATTGGACAGAAAAAGAGTTAGTCAGTGGAAGAAGAGACTGAAAGACAATGTAGTTAGAAGTGTTTCCTGGGAGAATTGATAGGAACATTTGGTTTTTGTTTGTTAGTTTGTTTCTGTTGTTTAAAATTATTTTCCATTGTGAATTGGGTGAAGGTTTGCAGAGCAAATCTGTTTTCCATTCAGAAGTGCACACACATTTTGTTTCACGTCATTTAGTGCCATCTTCACAGTGTAATGTCACTTATCCCACTTCTTCCTCAGGTTGTCTATCCCTGTTCCCCCTTCTGTCCTTCCTCTCCTGTCTCCTGGACTTTGTTCTTGGGCAAATACTGCCATTTTAATCTTAATTGGTTGAGTTTTCTAAAGGGTGTGCACCACCTTATTGTTCCTATTGAACTTGTAGACAGACCTCCTGATTGCTCGACTGATATGAGTCACAGGGTGAATTCAGTTGAGTGCGTTCAATATCTTTCTAAACAATCAGCCTAATCTTTTTTATCATGTTGAATTTTGTTGCACATTCCCTCCCCCTCAATCTTCTAGTGTGAGCCCTTTCAAAGTAGTGGGTAATTGTAGCTAGCACGATCTTACTTCTCTGGTCTCAGCAACACTGAAGTTCTTGTTGATAATTGCTCTGTTGGACTAATTGGTCTATTTGTTTTCAATGTTTTTTCTCTCTTCTTTGCTTCATATGGAGAGAGAGAGCAATCATTGCGCCTTAGATGGCCACTCACAAGCTTGTAAAACCGCAGTTGCTGGGAATGAAGTAGGATTTAGAAGAGAACAGTGTACCAAGTTATGCCAGCTGACCTTGGTGTGACCCCAGGTTGTGGTCCTGAGTCTCTAGACCAGCACCCTAATCTCTGAAGATGTTTGGTTGTGGCTAAGAGCTTTGAGATGAATGCCTTTAGATCTAAAGATAAGTGAAAAGGTGTTCTATAAAAGCATAGAAAACTTTATTAAACAGAAATATAATAACTGTGAATATTTGTTTTCTAACATATCCTCATCAAAATCTGTGAAGACAACATTTCTTTTTAACCCTTCCCCGAAAGATTCTGAACTCCTCCATTTGTTCCATGTCACAATGGCAGTCTGGGTGTCCTCAGGGGACCTAAATCATGTTCTTTTGAAATATTCTTTGAGTTTGGGGAACAAAACATTGCTCTGAGGGAACAAGATCAGACCTGCAGAATGAAGGGGATAAGGTCCCCCCCTTTTTTTCCCTTGTTACCCTAAAGAAAGAGCAAGTGCGTTGTCAAGATGGGAAATATTCCTCAGTGCAACTTTCCTGGCCTTTTTCTGACCAACAGTTTTCAATTTTCTTACATTTTCTTCCTAATAATAACCCAGTAACTTGGAGAAAACCTGCCAAGAGTACCCTTTGGGACTCCCCAAAAATAGCTCCCTAAGCTGACTTTGCAGTTTTCAAATGAGCTGGCCAATAGATTCCCTCAGAAATCACCATTTTGTTTGGACCTTTTATTTTTAAGACTCAGTTGAGATAAGTCAAGATATTGCTAAGAGACATATTAAACATATTTTGTTTAGAATAAAGTCATGAACAGGAACCCCCTGATAACCATACTTTTTGACTTCCTCTCTGGATTGGTGACAGGTAAAAACACGTTTTTATTGAATGTTTTTAAGCGGTGTCTCAGAGCCAGTTAACATGCACTAAGCATCATCTCATGGACTAATGCACTTAATCTTTCCCAAACTTAATTACTCTTATGCGATCATGTCTCAGGTCCCAGTTCAAAGTGATTAACAGACTCACCTGATAACTGACTCGGCAGAGTCTCGAGTGCAAGACTCTTGTCTTGTAGCATCTTCTACTCTCGAAATGAGAAGCCCACTTTAAAATGCCTTCTGGGGCCAGGTAAGGCAGTGCACATGAAGGGAGTTGCCAGATTTATAAGACAAGGGTATAGACAGTGAAAACCACCAGAATTTGGCTCCAGTGTCTGAGAGCATTAGGGATGGAAGATGGCTGTGGCAAGATGGAACATTGTGGAACCAATTGAATGTGAACAGCTGTTACTAAAAGCCAGCTGTTACCTTTTAAAATACAGAGTCAACAGATCTGCTAATTTTTTCAGAATAGACCAGGCACTCGGATTCTTAAATAATCTTTCTTATTCGATATGTTTTTTTAGGTCGACGCAAAGGGATTTTAAGCACAGAGGCAAAACACAACCTTTCTGCAATCCAGATTTAGCTCATGGTCTAAGAGAAGTAACCTCTGCTTTCTCCTAAGCCTGTAAAGCCAGGTCATGGGATTTTATGAGAGACAGGCCTTCAAAGAGCTTCAGATGAAAACTGTACACCAGCTCATACAAAGTCACTGAAACGATAAAGATTAAGCTTTAAGTATGCACTAAAAAGAAAAAGAATGTTAGAAGTTGTTTAGCACAATGTCTGCTGGAAAGGAGCTATGAATGTCAAGGCCTTGGAGCAGCAGCATCAACCTGTGGGTCATGCCTGCTTTGGAAATCAAAGGACCCCTCACAGGGGTTGCCCGATTGAGAACAGGAGCAAAACTACAGTTAGGAAGTAGCAACAAAAATCATTTTAAGGTTGAGAGTCAGCACAACATGAGGAACTGTATTAAAGGGCCGTGGCATGAGGAAGATTCAGAACCACTGCTCTAGAGGTTGCCAGCCCTTCCTTCTCCCCTGCTCGTGAACTACTTTTCTTGCATTGTTTGGACAGCCCTCTAATATCCAGCTGATTCCTTCTCACGGAAGATGTGCCGTGGACAAAGGGACTCATTCTGTCTGAAGCAGGATGGCTACTAGATCACAGTGCTTCTCTTCAGCACACTTCCTGGTTCCTGCTTAAACAACCTATTGCCGTGTCAAGACATGCAAATGCGTTGTAAGGATTTGGGCCCCACCCTGTTGTAAGTGTTGGTAAGAAAAAAGCAGAGAGTAAACTCCCACATCCCTTCTTTTTCCTCCCTTGGGTGCCTCCATTCAGTGTGTTCCTTTCCACGGTGACCACCAACAAGTGCAAGAGAAGGCAGGCGATTTAGGCTTAGCTTTGTTTTGTTTTATTTGAGGTTAAGCAGATCCCACAGCAATGAAAAATCAATAATGTATTTGTCCAGATAGACATTATTAAAGCACCTAGATTAAATTGAACATAAATAATACTCCATTGATTTTTTATACAACTTTTTGTAATTTACTTTACAAGAAACAGAATTATTCTCAATGCACCAAACGCTTGGCTCAGCCGCGTGCCTTCTACAACATGCTATGTGAATTTATGTTTCATTATTTTATCATATTTGTTCTATTTGTTTTTACAGGTGTGTGTTTAAAAAAGGATTTATAAAATTTATCATTTCTGTGCTCTTCCTCTTCATTTTTTTTTCACTCTCTGCTGCCTAGTCGAATGCTTGTCTTTAACAACTCATATCTCCTGCAAGGTTTGCAGAGGCATTTAGAACATTGACTTTTGCTAAAAGATGGAATTCTCCAATGTAGTAAATACTGCAGGAGTCATATTTTAAAATCTGATCTTGGTGATTAAACCAACTCAATTCTGAGAATACCCATTGCTCGAGTGTCACATTATTCAGGAATTTTCAATTCCAAATAAGACTCAGATAAGCTCCTGTGATTGACAGCAACATACTGAAATTCTCAGCCACCAAGCTCAATCGCAGATCATTTTCAACAACAGAGAAGTGAACTTCCACTTTGGCCCCAGTCCTCAGGTAGGTTCCATGTTGAAGGTCCCTACTCCCACAAGGCACAGATGATACAGAGGGCAGTTATCAGTAAAACGGCCAATTATGCCAGTACCAGAAGAGCTGTGAAATGGCCATATAGATGAGTCTTGCCTTCCCACCCATTTCCAAATATATATTTCAAGGTGTGATTGTGAGCTAACTTTATACACAGAATATTAATTTGGGGCAGAGTGAAGAATTCATTCAGCTGAACATATTTACCAGGCCACTTGTTAAACCCTGTCTGAACCAGTGCATATAAGTAGGTCATTGAAAGTCAGTGCAAACCAGGGCAGCTCCCCTGGCAAGAGATTTTAACTTGCTGGAGGAATCTCACAGACAAGTGATACATTTTAGCTGAGCAGCTGTGTATTTTATTTATGAATTGATATAAGCATAGAAATATGCTGGCAGAGAAATGCATATACACACACCCCAAAATATAGTTAGGAAAAAGAGATTTCTACACAGATATTCTCCAATGCCACATTTTCAATTTCAGATATCTCTTTTATTTAAAGTGTTTCATTCCCCAAAATAAAGAAGAAAGGAAGTTTTAATTAAATCTTTGGGGACCTAGTGTAGCTAGTGTTTCCTATTATGTCGCCAAGCAAGTATCACATTAACGTAAGTCCCCAGTTCCTGTCTCCATTAAGAGCATTTATGAAACTCTGGGGTGGTGCAAAGTGGGCAAACCCATCAGCCGCCCTACCATCAACGAAGCTTCCTGCTCCCATCAGGATTGGCAGCCTTGGAAACGCTGTACTGGTATATGGTCATTATGAGATGGAAGAGACTCGACAGCAAGAGGCTTGGTTTGTTTTGACTGCTGCCACCAGAGCAGTCAGCAAGTCACAGAGAGATCAAGGCACTTCTATGTGCCACTTGGTCCACAGGGTCTTGTTTTTCTGAAGAGTAGTCATGAGAAGGCCAAATGACCCTTTCGGGTTATCCACTCAGGTGACCCCACAATAGACAGTGGGCTGTGTGTTTGCTCATAGTCATAAAGTGCCAGGGCAGAAAGGGACTTAGGAGATGTCTGATGCATGCTCCCCTGAAGAGGCTGCTCAGCGGACAGAGGAAAGGTTCTCTATGTGACCAACAGGTAGCAGGGTACAGTGGAAAGAACGTAGGCTTTGGAACTAGGCAAAGTTGGGTCAAAATTCAGATGTGTGAACTGAAGGAAATGCCCTAGCTTCCTTGGCCCTCAGTTTATTTATTAGTAGGATGGAAATAATGGTGTACACCCACCATCTGTCATCTGTAGATCAGACATCCAAATGGCCTACAAACCAAAAAGTTGCCATAACCAATTTGGTAGCACATTTCATTGAAACTGAATTCCCTGGCCTTCAGTGATGTGCACTATCCATCCTCTTTACTACCTCCCTGTCTGATCATAAATCTGGTGCTGCCAAACAAAGTGCACAAATGATGGACTTTAACAAACACATGTATTTCTCACACTGTAGGAAGCTAGACATACAAATTCAGGGTGCTAGCCTGAGGGGAAGGCTTCTTCTCTGGGTCACTCTGAGGAAACTCCTTGTCTCTCTTCTCAGCTTCTGTTCCTGGATGACCTTCATGTTCTTGGGTACCCCTCTCTCCTTTGATGTTTAATCTGCTTTTTTATGTCTCAAAAGAAGTTGACTTAAGGCACACATCACACTGATTCTGTCTCCAGGGAAAGATGATTCATAGAGAAAAATAAGGAAGTAAGCCTAAATCAGCCTGTGCTCGCCTTGCTTTCTGCGCAATCTATTGCTGTTAGGGTTTCTGTGTTTACGTCGATAGATGCTGTGACACAGGAAGAGACTAGCCATTTGTATAAACAGAATGTTTGAAATAAGGAGCAAAGCACGAGCAGATACATACACACGTGTTAGCCGCAGCACTGCTCAGAGAGCAAGACAGAAACAACCAAAAGCCTGTCTGTGGTGGTCTGAATAAAAGCATTCTGGTCCATACTTACAATGGAATATTATGTATCTTGAAAGAACAATAGGCCCTCATGATGAGGTTGACTATGAATTAACAAAATAAAGAAAACACATTCCCAAATAGGGTTAGGGTTTACACGACTAGTTTGGGTCACAAAATTCCATCCATAGCCCCCCGGGGTGCCCAGTGGAAGGACTGAAGTCAGGTCCAAGGTGGGTCCTCTGGCTCCATCTCTCAGCCGGGCATACTAGAATGCACTCTCTGCCCATTTTCGCTCATGCCTACTATTCCGTTTGAACCCCAGGGTTAGACCTGGAAGGAATGAGAAAGAAAGGTGCATTTTCTTTGGAGAAAGAAACAAAACATGTGGAAGATTTCCCTCGGGTCCCATCCATTCTGCTTATCGTAGAATAGCCCTTCACCTGGAACCAAGTTCGTAGTGGCTCAGCTACCAAAATTCCATTATGGCATTTCCTGAGTCCCCCTCCTCCTTGTAAAAAGAAAAGGGAAGAATATCAAAATGGTAGCTTCTTGAAAAATTGGCAATCTGGTAATGATTGTACAATTCTTCTTGACATCATTTAAGGATGGAATTGTATGATGTGCATTATGTGCCTATAATTTGAAAGAAAAAAAGGGGGGGGGAGAGGGAACGCACATGGATTAAACTTCCAGTGACTCTTCTCTGACCAGAGCCCAGGGTTGTGACTAGCCCTGCTTTCATGCAGGCTGCATTGAAATGTGAATTATAGCAGGCACAGTAAGTTAATTTTAAAACCCTATCATTTGATCTCCCTTTTAACACACTTTAAATTTTTTCTAGTTTTTAATATTTTCTGCTTTCCTTTCCATTGATATTTTTTTCTTATGGTATGTTTTTCTGTATATGAAGTTCAGGATAAATCAACTTATCTAGACAGTAACTGGATTAATGATTTCTTACGTGTATGATAGAGGAGATTTGGGGGGAAACTAGGAGTTAATAGCAGTAAGTACAAGAAGAAAATATTCTAAAATTAATTGTGGTAGTGATTTTGCAACTTTTCAAAATATAATTGAACTGCTACATTGTATGATATGTGAATTATATGCCAATAACTTTTTTAAAAGTTGAGGTTCTGTAATATATAATTAATTTGTGTGTGTGTGTAATCCAAGTGATTTTTTTCTAATCACTTTATTGGGAGCTCATACCATTTTATCATAATCAATACATACATCTATTGTATGAAAAGTACATTTGTACATTTGTTGCCATCATCCTCAAAACAATTTCTTTCTACTTAAACCCTTGGTATTCACTCCTCATAGTTCCCCTCCCTCCCTGCTCCCCCCTCCCTCATGAACCTTTGATAATTTATAAATTATTATTAGTTTGTCATATTAACAAACTTCCCTGTTGTCTGTACCCCAGGGAGAAGGTAATATGTGGATCTTTGTAGTCAGTTCCCCTTTTCTACACCACCTTCCCTCCACCCTCCCAGTATCACCAGTTTCATCACTGGTCCTGAAGGGATCACCTGTCCTGTATTCCCCATGTTTCAAGTTTCAATCTGTACCAGTACCAGTGTACACCCCCTGATCTAGCTGGATTTTTCAGGTAGAATTGGGATCATGATAGTGGGGAGGAGGAAGCATTGAAGAACTAGAGGAAATTTCTTATGTTTTTACTGCTACAATGTACTCTGACTGGCTTGTCTCCTCCTTACTTCACCTACAGATGGCCTTTGGGTCCCCAATCTGTACGCCCCCTCATTTATAATGATATACTTTTTATTTCTATGATACCTGGTCCCTTCGACACCTCATGATCACACAGGCTGTTGTGCCTTTTCCGTGTGGGCTTTGTTGATTCTGAACTAGATGGCCGCTTGTTTATTTTCAAGCCTTTAAGACTCCAGTGCTATATGTTTTGATAGTCGAGCACCATCAGCTTTCTTCACCACATTTGCTTGTGCACACATTTGTCTTCAGGAAGGCGAGCATCATGGAATGCCAATTATAAGAGCAATGTGTTTTTGCATTGAGGAAGTACTTGAGTGGAAGTCCAATACCCTTCTGCTGTTTTAATACTAACCCTATAAGTATATGCACATAGATCTTTCCCTATCATCATATATAAATATATTTACCCATGTAAATGCCTGTATTTAGACCTCTATAAATGCCCTTTGCCTCCCAGTTATTTCCTCTATTTCCCTTTAATTTCCTCTTGTCCCTGGGCACTATCATGCCCAGCCTTCATTTGAGTTTCAGTAATTTCTCTCTGTTACATTACTCTTGATCAATCCCTATCAAGCCTTTCACACCCACCTTGTCACTGATTTGGGGTCACTTGTTGTTCCCTTATCCCTGGGTTGGTCAATACCACCTCCTTTCTCCCATCTGCCCATCTCCCATGTACCTCAGGAACCATCAGTCCCAATGTTTTCTCCTCCAGACTATTCATCCAGCCTATCTTATCTAGATAGACTTGCAGACATAATAATATGTATTAAAAAAACCAAGACATCATAAGATGAAGCACCAAAGAAAACCAAAATGATGACAGCAACAACAAAAAACCAAAGTCCAGGAAAAAAACAAGTAAATAAGTAAAAAATAAGAAGAAAGTAAAAATCTATAAATAGTTCAAGGTCTGTTCTGTGTCCCCCATTGAGTCAGATGGGGAGCCACACTCTGACCCCAAATAATATCCTTGGTACTCCCTCAAGTTCTCCATGCTCTGCTCCCTTAGTGTTTTGCCTTGGTGTGGTACCAGACATGGTACAATCCTGACCAAATTTAAACCCAGTGTTCCAGGATGTATATGCAGCATCAAAGCATGGAACAGAAAGCCAATGGAGGGCTCTGAACTACGTGGGCAGCCACCTACCTTTCTCCTGAGGGGTGCTTGCTTTGGAGGACAGCACTGAAGCTGCAATTGGGGGAGAAGGACATGTCTGACCAGAGCACAGGAGAGCAAATGAAGGGGGAGGAAGAGAGACTGGAGTGCATCCTGGCCCACCACTCCTTGAGGACAACATCCCCCCTCAGAACATCCAATGCATAGAGGACCACATGGCCGGCCTCACTGTGAAACATGATGTCCCTCGCTGACCCATGGCCCTATGGGGACAACAATATAAAATGAATTGAATGAAAGGATGATCCCTCAGTCAAGGAGGTTGAAGTGCAGGGGGGTGGGGTGGAAAGGGAAGGGACTGGAAGACACGGAAATGTTCCTTTAGCCACATTTTTAAATGTGCTGGATTTCATTCTAATCGGCATCCTCCTTTTTCTCCTCCCCTCTTGGGGTTTCCTCCCTGCATCCTGTCCTGGCTGTTCAAGTCCACTGGCCTGTCCTCTTCCTTAATCTCAGGTGACCACAGGAGCCTCCTGTGAGTGGAAGGAGAGAACGTTTGCCCTGGCTCGTGATCAGCCTCACAAGTCCAAGCAGAGAGAACCTTGATGTAAGGGAGTGATGGCAGGTCCCTGATCCAAATAAGCTTCCACCTGTCCTTCTGCCACTCAAGCTGCGCTCTTTGAGGCCCGAAGGGATTTTAGTCAATGGAACCATCTAAAGCAAATGCCCCCAAGGTGAGCTTAAGCTTCCTCAGCTCAGCACTTCAGTGAACAGACATTGACAGCAAAATACTGTGGGAACAGACATTGGGAAGGCTGGGGATGGAACAGGATGTGAGGACCAAGGAGGGAGCTGCTCAAAAGGAGGGTGACAGGGTGTGAAGGACAAGCTTCACCAACCTCACAGCTTCACCTGTCATTTCAAGCGAGCCGAGTTCCTCCTTGTTCCGAAGGCACCTGTAACACTGCCCTGGCAAGGCTGTGTCACTTCCCCACCAATGAGGCTCTCTCCCTCCCTTGAGAACAGTGTCTAAGTTCTAGGGGTGTTATCACAAAAATACCGCAAACAAATGGCCTGAGGAGTGAAATTTATTTTCTCACACTTTGGGAATCCAGAGGCCCAAATCAGGGCAGCTTTAGTGGGGCAGAGGTCATAGAAGGAGGCATCCTTATCAGTAGTCCCAGCCTCACCTTGGCATTCCTTTGTTCCACATGGGCATCATTGTCTCTGCTTTTGTTTACTTTTCTTTTTTGTAAGACAGCAATCAGAAGGGATTAAGTTGAGGGCCCACCCTATCCTAGGCTAGGAGCCCTAGTGGCATCATGGTGACTCGTTGGACTGCTAACTGCAAAATCAGCTGCTGGAAACCACCAGCCATTCCTTGGGAGAAAGAACGGGGTTTCTACTCGTCTAAAGAGTTGCAGTCTCAGAAACTCACAGAACAGAGAAAATCACAGAACAGAAGCAGTTAGTTCTACCCTACCCGATGGGGTCACCATAAGTAGGAATCAATTCAATGACAGTGAGTTTATTCTAGGATGACCTCAATAACATGAAAAGGGTCATATCCCTAGGTTCTGGGGTTAGGACTTCAGCATGTCTTTGGGGGCACCACAATTACATCCATAGCATAGAGCATTCCATCCACAGCATAGAGCATTCCATCCACAACCAACAAACATTTTTGAGCATTGACTGTGGGCCAGGTCCTAGATTAGGCATTGGAAAGAAAAGAATAAGGCACAGCCCTGTCCTTGAGGGACTCAATGCTTTAATCTGCACTGAAATGCCTGGGCAGCATGATTTTATTGATTTTCAATATGAGTCCCAGAACGTGAAGTCTGGGAGATAAAGGAGGTAAGGATGGGAAACTTCAGTGACTATCCAAATTTGAGAAATAATGCTTTCCTCACAATGTTTAGAAAAGTCTTAGAAATATGAGAATGTGCTTAATTTTCATGACTTATTTAGACCCATAGTCCATTTATCATGTAGCATCTGTTAACCTTGTTAGGTGTTTATCTGGCAGAAAACACACTTTGGGACCCACTTTTTTGCTTCATTTCAGCCAAAGGTGCTTTGGAATTCAGAATTGTAGTGGTTTAGCAAAATAATGTGGCATATAACTTTTCCTTCCTGTCTGCAGTGGCTGTAGGTTGACAGAGAAAAGCCTTGTGCCATTAGACATCAAAACCTATAGGCCAGACTTTGGGGCAGTAGTCTTCCCATTGGACACTAGAATCTAGGACCATAAGACCAGATTCCTATTTTTCTCTTTGTTCATTCACAGTCATCCCTTCAGAGGAGCCTTGGGGTGTAGTGGTTACCTGCCGCTGCTAACCAAAAGTTCAGCAGTTCAAACCCACGAAACCATTCCTCAGGAGAAAGTCCAGGCTTTCCACTCCCAAAAAGAGTTACTGTCATGAAACTGCCCAGGGGCAGTTTCACCCTGTGCTAAAGTCAATATGAGTTGGGATCGACTTGATGGCAGTGAGTTTGAGTTTTTGTTTTGATCCATCCCATTATTTATTTATGTAACAAATATTTAATGAGCATCTAATATGGAAGCAACATTAAAGCACAGTCATTTTCTCTCACCAAGGAACTTTAGGTCTCTTGGGGCAAGATGAGAGGGGGTGGGGACCTGGACAATTAACAAACAATTTTGAGGATATGACAAGTCTCCTGATTAACATTTCCATAAATTCCAGGCTTGTCTGGGAGGGTTACAGTTTACATTTGTTGTCCACACATACTATTTACAAGAGTCCCTTTTTCTGTCACAAATGTACAGTCAGACAGGATTCAGGCTATGGAAATCCAAAGAATGGATGGTGTTGACAAGTTTCTTGGAGCCCTGAGAAACTGAGAAGGAAGGAGGGCAGAGGCAGTGGTAGGGTCAACATTCAGAAAGAGGGGATGACAGATACAAAGAATGGGATTAGAGAGGGCACAGCATATGCAGTTGTCTTAAATAGGCAGAAGACAGACCATGTCGAGCACAGTAGTACATGGCCCAGGAAACCTTGCAAAGGAAACCTTCCATCATGTATGGAAGGACCATGATCTGGTCTGAATTGTAGGGATCGCTCTGGCTATATAGAGGAGCAGTGAGCTGGAGCAGGGCAGGATAGTCCTTAAGCCACTGACTAAGTACAGCAGCCACTTGCCCTGGAGAGAGGTGCTGACTACTTAGGGGAGATGAGTTGGAAGAGAGTAAAGGATGGAGCAGAAGGTTTGTTGCTGGTGCTGTTGGTGTTGCTGTTAAAGTGACCTTTAATTGGTCTTAGTGACCCTGTGCCTGACAGAGCACAACACTGCCCAGCCATCCTCTCCATCATTGTTTGAGTCCATTCTGGCAGCTACTAGAACGATCCACTTTGCTGAGGGTCCTTCTGCTTGGGGATGATCATCCACTTCCACTTCACCAAGCATGATGCTCTTCTCCAAGCCTTGGTCCCTACAAAGTATAAAAGGTGAAGTCTAGCCATCCTTGCTTCCAGGAAGCAAACTGCATTTCTTCCAAATCCAATTTGTTCATACTTTCAATATTCTTCATCACACCACAATTCAAATGCTTCCATTCTTCCCCAAGCATCCTCATTCACTGTGCAGTTCTGAAATGTATATGAAGCAATTGAAAATTTGCTTCCTTGGGTTAAGCACAACTCCTTAAAATGATATCTTTGCTCTTAAACACTTTTAAAATGCCTTTTATAGGAGATTTTCTTGGTGTAATATGTTATTTAACTTTTTGAATGCTGCTGAGAAATATGGACTGTGAAGTCTAGTAAAATGAAATCTTTGACAACTCTAAAATTTCCTCCACTAATAATGTCGTTTGCTTATCCAGTTGTGAAGATGTTTGTTTTCTTCACATTGGGGTGTAAACCATACTGAAGGACTTAATCTTCCTCAGTAAGTGTTTTAAGTCATCTTGGCTTTGGGCAAACAAGGTTGTGCCATCTGCCTATTGAAAATTGTTAATAAACCTTTCTCACACCCTGATGCAAATTCTTCTTCACATAATCCAGTTTCTCAGATTTGCTCAGCATAAGTATGAATACATATGGGGTGTAGCAGCAGTTGACCCACCAAGTGGCGGCTGTGGCCCCAGAGGCACCAGGTTGGGGAGAAACCAGGTGCTATGAGGAGGTCCTCTACCCACCACCCAGGCCGAGAACACGGTGAAGGATCCGAACCGGGGCCACATGGTTTCCTCACAAAGACACCCACCCATGTCTGTGAGAAATGCTACAGAGTTCTTCCAGTCCCCAAGTTCATTGACCATAAAAGAGAGTGCACTAAACATCCACCTGTGCTCACCAGGAATGACAGCCAGAGGCCGCTGCCTCCTGAACCACCAACCCAGCATCCCCACATGAGCTTGACCTCCAGCAGGTCCATCAGTCCGCCTGCACGCACTGTGTTGTGAAAAGAACAGCACTCTGTGGATGCCCTACCCACCCTCGAGCCCACACACGCGGGCCACATCCCCGAGATGCAACGAAGCCTCTCCCCACCCCCCATGGTTGTACCTGTTGATGCTGTCTGGAGAATAAACCAGAATAGTTTACACACACCTCCACCACCAGCAACAACAACAACAACCAGAAGAAAAGTGTGGGGCAAGAACAGTACCCTGACATGCACCCTTTCTGATTTTAAACTATTCCAAATCCCTTTCTTCTGTTTGAATTACTACCTCTTGGTTTCTGTACAGTTTCCTCATGAGTACAATTAAGTGTTCTAGAATTATTGTTCAAAATGTTATCCACAGTCTCTTAAGATCCACACCATCCAATGCCTTGGTATAGTCAATATACTTCAATAACCATCTTGCTGGTAGGTATTCCACGCTTTTAGTAAGAGCCATCCAACACCAACCACAGTGTCCTTATGTCTATGTCATCCTCAGAATCTGTTTTTCAATTGTCTTCAAAATTTCACTTTCCCATGACATGAAAGATCCTTGTTCAATAATTTCCTAATTCTATTAGATTACTTATCTTTGGAATGAACACAAATATGAATCTCTTCCAACCAGATGGCAAGTCTTTCAAATTTCTTTCAAATAGTCTTTCAAATTTCTGGCATGGGTAAGTGAACGCTGTCTCTGCATTAATTTGCTGAAACATTTCAATTACTATTCCATCAGTTCCTCAGCCTGGTTTTTCACCAATGCCTGCAATGCAGCTAAGACATCATCTTTCAATATCATTAGTTCTCAATCATATGCTACCTCTTGAAATGATTAGATGGTAACCAATTCTTTTTGGTACAGTGACTCTGTGTATGCCTTCCTTCCCTGTGCCATTCAATATTTTGCCCATAGAATCCTTCCATATTTCAATGATATTTGACTTTTTTCTTTAGCTATTTCATCTTGAGATATACCACACATAAATTTTCTAGCTTCAGGCCTTTGTAAATATCATACAACACCTAGCTTTGTCTTCTTCGATTGCCCTTCGAGATATTCTGTTTAGCTCTGTTACTCGATCATTTATTTCATTCACTTTAGCTACTCTGTAAGCGTGAGCACGTTTCAGAGCCTCTTTTGTTGTCCGTTTCTGTTTTTCCTTGTCTGTATGTGTGATGACTTTTTGCTTTCTCTATATATGATGCTTTTGATATTGACACACAACTCTGGTCGTCTGTCCTTAGTGTCCAATGCATGAGATCTATCCTGAGATGGCCTCGACCTACAGTGAGATGGACAAAGGTTTGTATTCTGGCTCTCATAGACTTCTTCAGCTTCAGCCTGAAGTTGCCTCACTCACAGGCAGCTCCTGCCCTTGTTTCAGCCAATGTGATGGAGTTGCTCTATTGTCTAAGTCCACAGATAGAGTTGAATGTGATAGCTCTGTGCTCTGTCTAGTGAGGGCCAGAAATATGATCAATGTCTACGTTGTTGAAAAAAGTATGTGCGCTGAATACGTGATCAAACCAGACAACCAAACAGTGCTATCAGACCAGTTCTAGCTCCTCGCACCCTCTATAGGAGATCCAAGCTTTTGTAAATGAGTCTTGCAAAATTCTGTCATGCCTCTCCAGTGCCCTCTCGGGCACCAAGACTATGTCACAGCAACTGATCCTTTCTAGTAGCTTCCAACTTTCACTTTCAAACCACTAGTAACAACCAATGCATCTTGATTACATGGTTGATCGATTTCAAACTCAGGTGGCTGGTGCTTACGTTTGAATAATCATCATATTAACTGTCCTTCCTTGTAAGCATATGGATATCATCCTATCACAAACAGTACTGTGTTTCAAGATACACTGGCACGGTTCCTTTTGATGATGATCGTGTCACCATTTATCTTCAATGTGTCATTCCTAGCAGAGTAGACTGATTTCCATGCTCGGGACCAATTCATTGTAGTTAACCAAAGCCTACAATGCATTCCATTTACTCATTGATGCATTCCATTCCATTGTTAAATACTTCCGATTTTTCTAGATGCCTACTTTGTACAATGCACATTGCCATCATTTATGAATGTTTTCAGCAATTTCTTCTCCTTGTCATCATGGTCCATCAGCAAGCGCAGGTCTGATAGCTTGATTGCAGCTATGTCACATTCATCCAGGCTCTATTTGGAGAAGGCGGCTCTTCCCCACTTATATTTGGGGTGCCTTACAACTTTGGGCCTCATCTTTTGGCACCATAGGAACAGTATTTGGCTGCTATTTATAAGCTTTTCAGTAGATGATCTTTTAGAAGTGGTCTACACCTTCCTTCATCCTCCTCTCAGTATAGAAGCTGCCGTGAAACCTGTCTGTTATGGGTGACTCTTAGTATTTGAAGTACCTTAGAATATGTCACAGCCACACATGAGCTACCACAGAATAACACACTGACAGATGAGTGGCGGTAGGGGACTTTGAAGATAATGAATTGACAGAAACTGCTGATTGCTTGGGAAAAGAAAAGAGTTGAAAGTCACACACCATGATAAGCCAGAAAGCTGATGATGGCCCCATTCAATGAGACAGGCAGCATAGGTCTGGAAGCAGAAGGAGACACTGGATTCCTATTGATAAGGATACCTTGGCTGTGTCCATACTGTGTCTCCAAGAGTCCTTAGTTCTTCATTAATTTTTTAACATTTTTTAAGTGCTTCAGGGCTTTAAGGTAAATTGCCACAATGGGGTCTTGAAAACAAATGATGAAACGTTCTTGATATTGAATGACACACAAGACCAAGACAAAGCGTCCCAGGGAAGCCTGGCCATTGGCACAGTGTATCACAGGCTGCTGTGATTTGGGAGGCACTGGATGGAGATGCTAATGCCAAACTCCTCTATTTAGTTATACAACAGAGTGGTGCAAACTCGAAACTGGAAACTTCCTACCCCACCCACCCTGAGCACGGGGTCCTTTGCTTCCAGTCTGTGCTACCACTCAGAGTGTCGCTGAGGTGTCAGCAGATGCCAGTGGTCACAGGGTGAAGCTCTTGTGAAGCCTGAAGGCAGAACATCACCACGCCTCACCCGTCCACCAACTGGGTCCAGTCACTTGCCGCTGGTTTCCTGCACATTACCTATCCCAGGGCATTGTGTAGATTGGTAGAAAGCAAGGGGTAAGGCAATTTGTTCTCCTTTTGGTCAAAGAAGACTAGATCTTTAACGTGCCATGGTAGTCCTTCGATCTTCCAAAGTGGGGTGAAACCCTCTACTTAATTATGCGAACACTCTTGGTCTTCTGGGTCTTGGATTCAATGATGAGGAACAGCCTCCATCTTGATCAACGCCTGAGAAGTTAACACTGCCATTTGTCTACAATGTCCTGATCTTTACAAAGAAAGCACACAGGGCAATTCCTTTTGTAGAACACCGAATGGGGCTCTCAAGTTAAAGATGTTGGCAGAGCTGGAGGCATCCCTTATAGCGTTCACAAGATCCATCTGTGCCAGGGACCAGGAGGTGCCTATATCTGAGCCCCGTGCCATCTGTAGATGTATTGTTCACCTGCCAATGGCTTCCTCTTATAACAGAGAGAGAGAGAGAGTCAAGCCAAGCTTTGGGGGCAAAGCAAGAAATTCCAAATTCAACTTCTACTTCATAGGTCACTACAGTGACCTTGGCCAAGTAGTCGGAAGAGAGAGAAGGGAATTTTTGCATTGAAGATGCAAACTTATTGAGCGTGGACAGTAGATTTTTTTTACTTAACAGTCCCAAGAAACTTATGGTCATTCAGATTTTATTGTGTGAGCTATTGTTTGATTTTTGTCAAAATCAGGCTCAGCTTTCTTTTCCAGTGCACTTTTTGTGTATAGCTGGAATTGAAACCATCACAATCAAGCAGTTAAGCAAATAAAAATAATCACTTGAAATTTATTTCATTCTTAATTCATTAAAATCCTGTTCAGAGAGAAATGTTCTCTTCTTTCCCATTGTCAGCAGTCGAAGCAATGATCACCTCTCCTCATACAAAATTAATTCCATTTCAGCCTTTCTTATTAAAAACAAATTGATCAAAAGCCTATATTTATGAGCATTCCCCCACCCCACTCCCATGAATATCATTCCGTGACACAGAGTAGACGCTACTAGATTGCACTCTCCTGGTAATACACGTCAGCACTTGGTGCAATAGTGAAAGCTTATAGAAAAACCAAGATGTTTATGTCTAGGACACTTTAAAATTTTTCTAAAATCCCCTTTGGAGTTCTCTTCATGTGAATGCTCCTCTTTATGCAGGCCATCACTTTGAAATGGCAAAAGTCTATAGGTGCAATGATTCCACAAACTAATTATCTTTTATTTCATTACCAGTAAAAGATGAGGAACTGGGAAGAATATAGGAAAATGATTGTATTGGCATGCTTGAATAGCAGCAATGGGAATTATTCCAAACCCTGAAGTAATAACTATGGAGTCAGTTACTTCAGTGTATAGGCAAAGAAAGAGAGAATTTTCAAAGATAACTCAAACCAATGGATGATCTGTGCAGGATTCTTTTTCTTCCAATGTCTGAATCTGTGAATTGCACACAGGAGATAACAGTAGAGACTCTAGCAATGCCAAGCTCTGATAAGGAAGTTCCCTGAGTATTTAGAAGGAATGAAAGGGATTGTTTTCCTTTCCAGCTCATAGTACCTTGTTATATCCACTCCCTTAAAATGCTATTTCCCAAACTTTCTTGTTGTTGTTGTTGTTGTTAGGCTATCAAGATGGTTCCAATTCATAGCCACTGTGTACATTGTATGTGAAGAGTACATGGTCCAGTCCTGTGACATCTTCACAATCATTGCTGTTTGAACCATAGTCTGCTTCATTCGCAAGTTCCTAAATTGGCAAAGTGAGAACTGTTGCCCAACGTGTGAGTTGGCTAAGCTATAGGAAAAGCACCAAATGGAAAATGTTATCAACTCATCCAAGTCAGTGCTATCTATCCCTTTATAACTGCTTCGTCAGGCATTCTTGGACCTTTCCTGCTCATCCGCAGCAATCCTTCCCCTTACACCAGTCCAGGTTTCAGGACAGAAATGGGTCTGTAAGGTGCAGATTCTTGCTGACACACACCTTCTGAGGGTCCAAAATTAGGTAAACCTCATTTTGCTTTAAAATACCCAATGGTATGTGTTGCATGATCAGAGGCGACCTGCTTTGCCACCAGATTTCACATGCAGTCCAAAGAGCTTGAAATTAATCTGAGTTATTTGTTTCTTTGTGGAAACACCCAAGGAACAATTTTGATGCTTATCAGCAGTCATTGAAACCTAGTAAGATTGATTACTTCCCAGATCCAGTTAGAACTAGGACTCTATCCCTGGACTTGAGGAGTGGGGGAAGAATATATGATTAGCCTGAAGAAAGAATAGTCCCAGAAAAGGGTTTGGCAGCTGGGAGAAGATAAATTCAGTGATCACCATCTGTATTAAGAATGTCTTAGCATTGGGGACCTCCATGACCCTACAGATGCCAATGGGAAGAGTCTCAGCATGCTTTCCTTGATCTTTTTCATATTCTTGGGAAGGTCATAAAAACTCTGTGTCTATCAGAATTATCTATATAGGCCCTGGAATATTACTCTCAAACAGGTCCAAGGAAAGTTTATCAAGACCCTTCCCCCTCCCCTGTCTCAACCTCTAATTCATGTATGCATGCTCCTTTGCAAAGACTTTTAAACAAATAACGGGAAGAAAAATCTCAATTAGGAGAAGATTAAGATTAGTATGAAGGTAGAAGGTGGTATGTGGAATATAATCATTCCAACTGCCAAAAAGACCCACTTTAGAATTTCCTTGACCTCTCATATTGGAAAAAAGAATCATTCAATTCTGAGTGCATTACTCACTTCTAGATTAAACCTTCTCTGGATTCTGAATTAAATGCCACTTCTCTTGTTCTCTATGAGTCAATTTCTAATATGCTCACAGAACAAGACCCCATAATTCATTAGGATAACCATAAATAAATAAATAAATAAAGGAGGAAAGGGTGAGGGTGAGAGATCGCAGTTCCCTATCTGTATTATCCCTGATTTCCTTACCTTTTCCTCAAAACACTAGGGGATATTTTGCACAAGTCATTTAAAGTCCCATCGTTGCAAGTGGACAGTTCCACTAAATTCCCCATGCCAAATCCTTGATACTGTCCAACCTTGTTCTCAGTTCGAGTCTCATAATCATGCTGCAATGTTCTTTGGTTACAGTCACCTATTGGGTTAATGCTTCAGGTGTGAATGATGTTCAAGCAGAAAAGTGAAGATCTTCTCTGAGAGAGATCTCCACTGCCTCATTCCATGTCTTGGGATGTAACCATACAGTTGTTCTATATTCCAAAGTCAGAGCAAAGGAAAATAGATCAGTCCAGCAAGCTAACCTCAAACTCAGCTTTACAACTTTCCGGCTGTGTAGCCATGAACTGGCTCCTTTGTCTCCTGTTTCCACTCCACATAACTGAGCTAATGTACAAATGTCCTTGACACGATGGATGGATGGATGGATGACTATGAGTTGAACAAGCCCCCAATAAAATGATTTGAGAGAAAGATGAAAGAAGGAAGGAAGAAAGGAAGGAAGGAAGGAAAAGAAAATATCATGTCTTGGGTTAGGGACATCTTAGTCCTGAAAGTAACATCCTTGCTTTTCAACACTTTAAAGAGTTCTTGTGCAACAAATTTAGCCAATGTAATCAATCATTTGATCCCTTGATAGATGCTTGCAAGAACATTCATGGTGGCTCAAGTAAGGTGAAGTTTTTGACAACTTCAATCTTTTCTCCATTTATCATGATGCTACCTACTGATCTGGTTGTTTCTCACGATGCTACCTACTGGTCTGGTTGTGAGGATTCTAGTCTTCCTTACATTGAGTTGAAATTCATACTGAAGGTTGCAATCCTTGATCTTCTTCAGCAAGTGCTAGAAGTCCTCCTCACTTTCAGCAAGCAAGGTTGTATCATCTGCATATCACAGGTTGTTAATTAACCCTTCCTCTAATGCTGAGTGTGATCAACATATTCATGATTTTAAACCATACAGTATTCCCTTGTTCTGTTGATCCTAGTACAGATTCTGTATGAGCACAATTAAGTGTTGTCTGGGATTCTCATTTTTCTCAAGGTTTTCCATAGCTTGTTATGATCCTCAGAGTTTAACGTCTCTGCATCGCCAATACAACACAAGTATTGTCCTAATAACTTGTGCATTCTGCTGGGTCACCTTCCTTTGGAATGAATACAGATATGGATCTCTTCCGGTAGTTGTTGCCCATATTCCTTGGCATAGATAGATGAGTGCTTCCAGTGCTTTATCAGCTTGTTGGAACACTCCAATTTTTATTCTATCAATTCCTTAAATCTTGTTTTGGCTAATGTCTTCATTTGGCAGCGTGGACTTCTTCCTTGAATAATGTTGACTCCTAATCATATGCTACTTCTTGAAAAAGTTGATTGCTGACAGGCTGTTTTTGGTACAGTGACTGTATATTCTTCCCATCATCTTCTGATGCTTCCTGCATCAATATATTTTACCTACAGAGTCTTTCAATATTGCAACTCAAGCTCGAATTTTTTCGTAGTTCTTTCAGTTTATGATATACTGAGCATGTACTTCCTTTCTGGTTTTCTAACTCTAGAGTTTGTACATTTCATAGCTACTCTATGATTTAGAGCATGATTCAGAGTCTCTTCTGAAATCCACTTTTAATATTTTATTTCCTATCTTTTTAAGAGTCCTTTGCTTTCTTCATAAATTATTTTCTTGATGTCATCTCACAGCTCATTGTATCTTCTGTCATTAGTCTCCTATGCATAAAATCTGTTCCTCAGATATTATCAAAACTTAGGTGGGATATAATGAAGGTTGAATTTTTGTTCTCATGGGCTTTTTAAAACTTTCTTCAGCTTCACCCTGAACTTGCATATAAGTAATGATGGTCTATTCCTCAGTTGACCCCTGTCCTCTAATCCTCTAATCCTGAGTGTGATCACTGAATATTCCTGTGATTTCAGTTGCTGGTATTGTGCCGCCAAATAGTCTCTTCCCACAGGAGTAGTCCATTTGATTTCTGTGTATTACATCTGGAGAAGTCACATATGTAGTCCCCTTTGTGTTGTTGGAAAAGGATATTTCCTGTGAGGAAGTCATTGTCCTTGCACAATTCTATGTGCAGTCTCCTGCTTTGTGTCTATCACCAAAGGCCATATTTTCCAACTACTGTACCTTTCTCTTTGTTTCCAATTTTAGCATACCAATAGCTAGTAAATATCAATGCATCTAGATTATCTGATCAATATCAGACTAGAGACATTGGTAGAAGTATTCCATTTCTATATCACTAGTCTTTGTGGTTGGTGCATAAATTTGAATAATAGTTGTATTGACTGGATTTCCTTGAATGTGGATGGATATTGTACAGTATTGTACTTCAAGATAGATCTTAAAATGTTTTTTTTGACAGGGAATGTTGTGCCATTCCTTTTCAGCTTATCATCCCCAGCATAGAAAAGCAAGTGATGTTCTGATTCAAAATGGCCAATACCAGGCCATTTCCATTCAATAATTTATAGCATCTCAATCTTTATGAGTTCTAATTCACTGCTTATGACTTCCAGTTTTCCTAGATTTATACTTCATACACTCCAAATCCCAACTAGTAATCAATGTTTCCAGTTGTTTCTTCTCATGTTGAGTTGTGTTTCATCAGGAAATGAAGATCCTGAAGGCTTTATACCCACAGACACATCATTATGACTGATTCTACTTTGAAAAGTCAATTCTTTCTCAGCCGTATTTTGAGTGCACTTTGGCCTGAGGAGTTCATCTTCCAACACTCTCTCTCACAATGCTAACCATGCAGTTTTTAGTAACTGATAATCTTTCAATGCTGTCCATAAAGTTTTCAGTGGCCAATTCTTCTGAAGCGAATAGGCTTTTCCTTCTTAATAGTCTACCTGATTCTGGAAGCTCTGCTGAAACTTGTTCATTTAGGGATAATTCTGCTAATATTTGAAAATACCTGTAACATAGCTTCCAGCATTGCAGCAACACACACAACACCAGAGTAAGACAAAATTTCAGACAAGTAGAGGTTTCATATAAGTAAGGTCATACAAGGTCTGATCTTTTGTGATTGGCTTATTTTATTTAGTGTAAGGTTTTCAAGGTATATTCATAGTATGACATATATCAGTGCTTTGTTTTACTTTATGATATCCCATTGTATGCATGTACCATATTTTGAATATCCATTAATCTGTTGAAGGGCATTATGATTTGATATTATTTGTCACCATGGATAGGATATGATTCTCAGTAATATGGCAAGATATCAGGCTGATTTTGCTTCCATAATGTAATATACTGCAAATATCTATCATTTTGTTATCTGATGTGAGTAACCTATTATATTCCTTTGGGATAGGTGGTGGGACTGACCTGCATCCAATATAAATGAATGTTCTTGCAAAGTTCACTCTCTACATCTGACTCATCCATTCTATCTATTGATCCTTGGGATATGAGTCAGCCTGGAGTTCATTAGCACTTGCAACTACATGAATCAGGAAAACCCTCCAGCCTTATACTTGACCCACAAATTTGGGAATGGCCAGACCCACAAATTTGGGAATGGCCAGCCTCCATGGGAGCATGAGTCATGTTTTGAACACATGCTTCACTGGGTTTTCTCCTCTAAGAACTCAGCCTAAGGCATCTGATACTGAAAATAGTCCTAAAGAAACAAAATTTTTAGGGCTATTTTTATGAACTGGTTCTTAAGTCTAGGTAGCTATAAAACACTGATGACTCTAATGCTAGAAGGTGAGAGGGCCCTGCTAATTCGGGGTGTGGTCAAATAATACGAGAAGCAAGGTTCTGAGTGGTCGTGTATCACACACTTTTCAGCAATTTTGTCAAGCTAAGAAATGTAGGAAGCTTAGCCGGTTGATCCTGCTTTCACACTTCAAAACAGCTAAAGAAATGAATGAGGGCTTAGCTCAAGTGCCACATAAAAGATCAGAAAGTTGTTGCTTATGCCCTGAAAGGAAGCTTTATTTCTGATAGTAACAAAGCTGATATTGTTGAAAATCAAATCTAGAGTCTTAAGGTAAGAATAGCTGAATCATAGCATCCATGCAATTTCCAATTCTGAGTAGTGTCTGAAGTTAATACAAGGGCACTGATTCTGGTGAAATAAAATCCTAAAAACTGCAATGGGGACACATGGACAAATGATAGGAAGCTGCTCCCATTGAGTCCTTAAATTAAAATCCCACTGAGAAACGCCGACCAATGTCTGATGAGATGATTCGCTCTTTTCTAAGCCACTCTCCCCATCTGCTGAGCTAATCTCCCCAGTAACAGAATGACCCCGCCTCCCCATTTACCACCGTGGTTAATAAACTCAAACGACCAGTATGTAAAAATCAGAATTATGCAAAAATGGAAGAAGATTACAAAATAGAAAATACATATGTTTGCATAACTACCAAAACCCGTCATTACATATCTGCCAAACGACTGAGAATTGTGGTAACACCAAGTTAACATATAGCCACCACTGAGGATGGTGGCAGAGCCAAGTTGACACATCATCTGAACTATCACAACCAGCATACTTCAACATTCTTTAGAGTCAAGTACAAAACAGATGTACAAAACAGATCGTTGATTTTTTTACTATTGTGAATGTGAAAAGTTTGGTAACAAAATATTCAATAAATGGGGAGTAGGTGTGTCCTTCCCACCCCTTTGATGAAATTATCCAACTGTTCCAAGAATCTTTGTTTGCGACATTGCCTGGGGTGGCATCTGGGATACTGCC
This sequence comes from Nesogale talazaci, assembly GCA_004026705.1. Taxonomy (NCBI): domain Eukaryota; kingdom Metazoa; phylum Chordata; class Mammalia; order Afrosoricida; family Tenrecidae; genus Nesogale; species Nesogale talazaci. The sequence goes on from PVJH01002828.1 coordinate 134,700, forward strand.
TAACAAGACATTGCTGAGATTTAGCTCAGGACCGCCCCCTCCCCCCCCCCCACACACACACACACTGCCCAGTGTTGCTAGATCTATAATCAGATGTAAGTCTCAGCAGGTCCTGAATGACAAAGTGTAGAGTGTGACTCAGGAGCCAGTACACTGCACTCTAAAACAACTGCTTGCTTTTTCTAAAATGTACAAACAGAAGCCTGGGGAAAATGCATGGTAATGTCTAGTAAAGATGTGGCATATGGTGCAAAGAACATAAGGTTGGGTCATTCTGAGTTTATGGATCATGGACCCAGAGAATTCACCCAATAGTTCAGCTCAAGAAGTAAGTTTATTTGGTTGGTTCACTGACGGTTGGATTAAGTGGTGGCCTACACTAAATCAGGTTGGAATGCCCAACCAACCTTGGTATCCAAGGAAAAGGTGTCCAAAAGTGTTGAGAAATTTCCATGTTAAAGTGGATTTACCAGCTTAGACCTATTGACTCCTACGTGGAGTGTCCAAAGGAAAAACATTTACCACATCAGTGAGGAAAATATTGTGAAAGGACCCCCAGAATCTTTGAAGACTACTGTGGTTGCTACTTTTATGTACATCAGAGTTGACAACAGAAATAGCCTAACTGAATTAAAAAATAATGGAGGTTATTAGACCGGTTGGTGGTTGTGTTAGGCTGGGTTCCCTAGAGAAGTAAAATCAGCGATGCATGCATATGTGTGGGTTATGTAGAGAAAGATTTACATCAAGAAATAACGAAGTCCAGTCCAGTTCAAGTCATGTGTCTCTGATTCATGGAAACTGATGAACATGGAAACTGATGAACAGTTGGCAAAGCGCAGACCGCAGGGAGCACATGCTGGTGGATGGTGAGGTCTGAAGTCAGCCAAATGCATCCACCATTGTGGACCACAGACAGCTCCCGAGACTGGAGGGCAAAGCAACCAGAGCCTGAGGAATCAGACACAAGATTCAGCAGAAGGCAAAGGGCCAAAGAGAATTCGATTCTGCTGGACTTCTCTCTCTTATACAAAAAGACCTATGACATCAAAGAGTTATTATCAAGCTATGACACAATTGATAGCTTGAGCTTCCCCCACTACCCTTACCCAAGGTGTCTAATTGACATATCCCCTAATTATTAAAGTGCTGGAGATCATATGTGACAAAATGGCCAAAAAGAAGTTAGATGTCGTTGTTGTAATAAATACTAGTGTCAAAGTAGTCATATAGACTTGTGGTGTTGACTGCCAAGGAATAATGTCCAGAGGAGCAATAAGATGGAAAATCTACTGAATAGTTACTAGATCTGTAGAAGCAGAAGAATTCTAGATCAAGTGAATAGGAGTCCAATTTGAATTGCCAGAATAGAGTCACAGCCCCTCAATCAATTATCAGACTTGAACCAGAGTACTGGCCCACAATACACTGAATGAGGGAAGGCCCAGTCCCTTGAGAAATGTCCCTTCTACACTTCCTTTTATTTTCCTTTCCTATTTGTCTCTCTCTTAACCTTTTGGGGTCATACTGGACCTTGACTCTTCCTTGACACTCATTCTTGGTGACATAAACATCACTGTTGCCCACCAATGAGAGTGGGGGAGTTGTGGCGGTCAGGTTATAGATGGAGACATAATTTGGGCCCAACTCCTAGTTCTCAGATCCATCACAATGATATCCATAATTTGTCATTACCCACACCATCAAATGCCTTTATTTAGTCAATGGAACAGAAGTGAACATTTTTCTGGTATTCTGTGTTTAGCCAGGATCCATCTGATACCAGCATCAATATCTCTCATTCCCCATCCTTTTCCGAATTCAAAAAGGTAGATATGTGCTGGCATCAAGGATTCATCCCATACTATTCCCTCCCCACCCCAGTTTCAAATTATATCTGTCTGACCTACGTTAGAATCTAAAGGAGCAGCCTCATGGGTCTCTAACCCTTCAGCTGCACAGTGGTGTAACCACAAAAATAGCACCCATGGAAATTAATTTTAAATTGCTGAATAACCATTAACAGCTGGTGATGAAACTGTGATGGTTAATAGAAGCTGTTCATTGATGTCCCGCCCTCAGGTGGTACCCCGGGCATGTACTGTACCTGCTATGCCCTAGATAGGCCTCTGAGCACAGGACTTTAATATTAATGGAGCCCAATATTTATTAAACACTAATTATGTTTCCAGCTCTGTGCTGAGCACTTTACATAAATGATCTCTTTCAAATGCAAATGATTTTAGATCGGTATCCTTTGTAGTACTCTTCACTGTAATCAAGATAGAAATGAGTAAGTTGCTTAAGGAAGTGGCCAAATTCCCACTCCTGTCCCATCACTTGCCCTCTCCCACTCTACACCCCTACCTCCTGAGACCTTCACGATCAGGTGACTGAGGAGGAGAAAGTGTGTGCCCAGCTCAGCAATGATTGTGAGGTAGGTAACGCTTGGACGTGGACAGCAGCACAGCAGCCCCTTTCTGGGACCGCCCTCGAGGGCAGTAGTGGAGGGAAATACTCCCTGTGGACATAATTTGGAGAAGTTTGCCTTTTTCCCCCCACAACCTCTAAGCAGTTGTTAATCTTGCTTAGGATAAGACATAGCTAGATGTGCAAATGCACACTGGTTCATGGCCTACAACGAATGCACTGGACTTGGAAGGAACGTTATTAGAAAATTGATGTTAAGAAGGAACCAAGAAGATAGACCTCTCTGAATGGGCCAAAGAAGTGAGAATGCCTGTGTCTCGTGTGCAAAGGAGGATCTTAATGGTCAACTGGATAGAACACTGCCAGGCCCTCTCCCCAGTCCTTCCCTGTCATTGCCCAATGGACTGGTGGATAAGGTGGCCAGGGTGGCAGGGATACATATTATGCATTTTTTTTTTGCTAGTGTGAATAGTGCTGCAATTAATACCAAGTACCTATTTACATTTTAAAGGATTATTTCCTAAAATGTTTAGCATAGAGCTTAATACATATTTCCTGCTTAATAAATCTTGGACACCATGAAAATTGTGATCCTGGGCTGGAGACATGAGGCTGCTACTTTTGATTCTAACCAGTCCAAAAAAAAATTATGCTGGAGCACACCATTTGAAAGTGAAAGGCAGGACCAGCATAGACATATTGAGAGTCTGCGAAGCATCACTGGCACAGCACAGGGTTTCCTTCCTCATCCCCATCGCTGTGTGTTCAGCAAGTATTTAAAGATTGGAAACCTCGTGTAGGCACAAAAGTCACTCACTTTGTTATCCGCATGTTTTGCTCTGCTTGGCAGATATAGATCACCGATCAACTCTCCCACCTTCCTGAGCTTTGAGGGTGTTTGTTTTTCTTGTTGTTCACTTTGAATCAGTCTTTAAATTTAAAAAAAAAATGTTTTAGGATAGTAAACGTTCTATTTGATTAAAGTTGAAGTCCCTGAAAATCCAGTTTGCTTACCAAATTCCATTTCTGTAAGGTTCTGGCTAAACTATAATGTCCTCGGGCTCATCATATATCTTAGAAGCTGCCAATGCTTTTCATCTATGACTACAACTGGGTCGGAGAAGGGTGTGCATAAGGAAGTTCTCCATCCTGCTCATATATTTAGAGGGGAATTTACAATCAATTCATCTTTCCTAATTCCTGAGATGATTTCAAATTGAGTTTCTAAAAAGAGGCTAAAAGCCAAATCCCACAGAAGTTTCTGGAACTGGCATTTTGTGAATCTTCTTTCACAGAACTACAGGCAGCCATTGGATATTAAGAAGGAGAAACGAGCCATTATCATTTGTGAATCCAAGTGCCTCTTAAAGAATGAAGAGAGTTCCAGCTCCTCTCAGCTGTCTGCTCGCAATTAGAGAGCAATGGTAAATAATCATGGAATCTGTAAGGTTTGATATGGGAGAGTGAAATTGTATATCAACTCAATTCTTTCTCTTTCTTTTCTGTGACAAGAGGGACAGCTTCTGCCTACCACTGGTGGGAAACATTTGACTCGAGACTAAATCTGCAACTTACAAAAGAAGTCTTGAGCTGGTTATTAAAGTGGACACAAAAACAGACCCAGTAAGCCTTGCAGGACATTTTTTTATTACATTTCCAAGCAGAGAAGAGTCATTTCATGAGGCATGGTTTACTTTGCTGCCCAATGATTTTACCATAACCAAAGGATCATATTTGTTCATGCCAATGAATTTTTGAGTGGTTTTAAAGAAAACATATCTTTCCATCGTCTCAGCACACCATTTCTGAGGAAACCACCTGAGTTTTACTACCAAGAAAACATGTTTGCAGGTGGATGTGGGCATTACGCACTCTCCTTTCTCAACTTGAGTGCAAAGGGGAAAGCAGGTTGTATTCTTCCTCTAAAAGGGGTCTGGACCCTGGGTAGTGAAGACTTTGATCTTGGATGCAAAAGCATCTTATCCAAATGTTCATTCATTTAATCTTGCCACTCAAGAGAGATAGACGCTTCTAAAGTGGTTTGGGGGCACAGGAGGGGACAACGTTCGTGGCGGCCAGTGGGAGGGACTGGTAGGTGTACCCCAGGAGCCAGTTATCTGTGATACCCAGTCTCTGGAGACAAGCTTTACCTGGTAGAGAGGCCAGGGTGATGTCAAGCATAGCTAAACCAGTCAACCTCCTCACAGGGCCTTCCAGGGAGAGCGAGGTTTTGTGTACAGCACACAAGAACCACCCCCTGAGAAACCGAGATGGACTGCCCTCATGACGCCAGTTTGCCCCACCTTTCCACCCAGGGGTTGGCCTCTCCTGCTCTCACCATCTGGGGCCGCTTCTCAAGACCTTATTGCCAGCTAACTAATGTCCAAGTGAGGTACAAGATTCAGATAATATTTTTCCCCAAAGATGTTGCCTATTCACAGAGAGACATAAATCCCTTTGAAGTCTCAATTCAGTGAAATAAGCATGGACTGAGAGGACTCATGTCTGACTACCCAGCTTTACACAAGGTGGGTACAAAGGGAATGGAGGCGATGTTTTTCCCCTCAACGATCTCACAGTCCAATAGTAGAGAAGCTATATAAGCAATTAATTCTGGTACATTATAATAATTAGTCTGAAATAAAAGTCTGTGGGAGTTCCAGGAAATAAATTCATCTAGTTAAGGCACAGGGAGAGCTGCAAAGGAGTCTCATCCAAATGCGGCCCTGAATGTATGAGTGCCTCGAACCCTGCAGTTGATTCTGACCCATAGTGTCCCTCTACCGCAAAGGTGGGAAACGTCCATGCTGCAGACTTTATAAGGCCCATGAAATTTGCAACACCGGCTAATATCACATGTCTCACCAAAGAGAAGCCATTCCAGCCGTTATGTTAGGGGTTAGCTAATTAAATTTCTGACCAAATAGAGCAGGCTAAATTTTAAGTTGATGATTTCCCATTCCCCATATAGATAGTGTTATAAATACCCAAATGGTCCTTAGCAAAAAAAAAAAAAGATTCCTCATCTCTGTTCTGCAGGATTTACAAGGTGAGGAGTAGATCGACTCATGGAACAGCTGGTAAATTTGTCCAACACTTACCTGACAACACCACCTGAGCCACAGGGGGAAGGGGAGGAGGGGAAAACAAAGACTTAATCAAAATAGAAGTATTCTTTATGTGAAACATGTCAGAGGGGTGCTATGTGTGCCCTGTAATGGAAGTCTACCATGTGTCCCGTCCTTTTGTCTTCTCTGCCATTCTTAGGATCCCCTCCAGCTCACTTCATGATCTCAAAATGGCTGCTGGGACTCCAGGTCGCACATTCGAGTTCCAAGCAGGTACAGATAAAAGGGCAAGGTACATGCTTTCTTAAAGGAGCTTTTCTGGAAGTCATACCCAACAATTTCCATTTCACTGAGAATCTGAAGCTGCAGAGGAAATAGAACACCCCATCAGGCCAGAGCTTCCATTGTAAGAAGGAAAGTGAGATTGGATATTGAGCATGCAAAAAGCAGTGTGTGCTTTTGGCCTTAAATAACAGACCTTACCTAAAAGACAAATGGAAGAAGGACATTCCAAGTAGTAGAAATAAAGAGGCAAAGATGCAGACTCTAGAAAGTATTGAGGAACTGTGAGTTGCCAACTTTAATAAATCAATCTTTCTTGTTAGGCCAGTAAATTTTTCTATCTTTTGGGTAAATGTTGTTGCTACTGCTACATAGTAACCCTTTTATAGGGATGGAATTTGATATGGAACCCTTACGCTCAAAAGAGAAGTAACCCTAGTTCAAAGTGAGACAGGAGAAATAGTAATGTCTTTTTAAAATTACATTTTTAAAAAAACACTAAAAATGAATAAATGTGTTTTTCAAAGTATATTTACAAATAAGTATATTTTTTAAAAAGAGAAGAAGAAATGTAGTTTATTCACCAATAGATAAGACTTTGATGACTATGAAAATGTCAGGGGCCAGCATGGGAACAGGGTGTAGGGCAGGGTGCGTAGGGAACAAAAATATGGATGGTTTAACAGGAAAGTAAATCATTCTTGAAGATAATTTTTAAAATTAACTCTCCAGATCCCTTAGGCCTCAGGTCAAAATATCAGTCTGAGCGGCTGAAAAGGAGGAAAAGTGAAACTGAAGTGGACTTGGAGTCTTTAGCGACAAATATGTTCACTACAGACCTATAAATAAATAAATGCAATGTATTTTAATAGTCATGATGTAAAATGGCAAGAGCCATGAAAATAATGAATCCATGTGCCAGTTAGCCCATGTTTAAATAGACATGAAATGTTCACGTCTCAAGGTGAAGGAGAAAGCTGCTCACGCAGAGGGAACGGAAACAAAGGCCCAGGTAGAGCGTGAAACATAAGCACAAGCCAGTGCTTAATTCCACTGATCAGTAGCGAAAGCTTATGAAAGTGTAGAGGAGTGGGGCGGGGGGAAATGGCGCCAGTTCCGTGCAAGGCAGTGAAGTTTAAGTATCCTGAGCCGGGAATACTTCCATGATGTAGGCCTTTGGTCGCATCACTTTACAGTCCGGCCCAGCCCGGTTTCTTTAATAATGCACAGGGGACAGTGTGTTATCTGAGTTTCGATGTACGTGGGCCTATTGAGAAAGCACAAGATATAGGAGGCTTAAATCAAGATCCAAATACATGGAACAGGGAATTTTTTACAGAGAGAACAATCCACTCAATTTAGGAACTTGCCCCTGGTGCTTCCCTGACCCAAGCAAGTGCTCCTACCTCACGAGGCCCCTAGTCACCTACCACTGAGTCCTCTAGAGTTAGACCTCAAAGCTAGGGAGCACAGTGCTCTCTCCCCTCTATGGAGCTCACATTCTCCATTCTGGGCTAGAGATGGATGGGGAAGGTGCCATGAAGACATTATTTGAAGCTTGTAAGCAGGTACTCATAATGAATCATGGAATCATTTCAGTAAATTGGGATCAGTATTTTAAAAGTTTAAACGGAATAAGATCCTTACTGTATCAATCCGGCTATACTGTGCTGACAAACATTTCCAAATTCTCAGTGGTTCTATACAGTTCTATTTCTCTCCACTTCAAAGTTGCTAACGGTGCAGATGAGTCTTGAAAAACTGATCTCCATAGTTTAGTTCAATAATCCACTCAACTTTGACCTTAAGGGTCCTCTCCACTCTCTTGAGCGGAGATGTCCTTGGAAGGAGAGAAAAAATCAGCTAGAGGACTGCATGGTGGTCTCCTGTCTTTCTGTATAGATATGACACTTGTCTCTTTTGACTGCCGGCAACCAGCCATGCAACCTCAACTACTATCCTATCAAGGATTCTGAGAAGTAGACTGGATATTAGTGAATACTAGCAATGTCTAAGGTAAACATACTCAGATGGAAATAGGATGGGATGGAGTAGGTCCAGCTGCAAAACAAAAATGTATTTTTCATTTACATGCATATGTGTATAGGAATATTCTGAGTAGTAATTGTAAAGTACATTTCTAGCTAGGGGGTGGAATTCTAAAATCAGTTTGAAAGTGACTGCAACTGAGAGAGTGGGGGGAGAAAGGATCTCTAAGAGAAGAATGAGATTATTCCAGACATATGACCCCGTAGCAACAAAAGCCAATCATCCGTGTCTGCTCAAAGAAAATGTTTAAATGTCTCCTGAACCAGAATAACTCCCTAGCTGAAAAACAACTACTTTGATTCCTATAACAAACTCAGTGATGTGTGTGTGCACGCATGCACACCCACACATGCACATGTATGCACACGTGTGCACAAGTGCCTCTGTTCATGTATGTTTTCCTCGAAGAATGCCTCCAGTCATGTATTATGCTAAGGTGTTTGGAATAATCAGGATGAGATGGTGTCCACAAGTTTTAGGAAGTTTGGAAGACAGCTTCAGGGACAACCAGGATCTTGAAGAACAAACCTGATAGGCAACAAAGGCTGCTTGAAGGTGACCCTACCAACTGATGCCCAGGATGATTGCCCTTTCCTGAGAAAGTGCCTCATTTCCATGGAGGTGCAGGTCCTGATACTATCAGTACTCGCTGGAAATCCCGGTGTGAAGTGGAGCCATTTGTCCTGAGACCCAGGCAGTGTTGTTCTCCTATCTCCATGCAGTGCTTCAAAAATGAAGAGGAAACCTTCGGGGAGAAGCTTTGCCATATCTTTCTAAAGGACCCACAGAAGAAATATTATAAACTCTGCCGGGCTTGTGGTGTGTGGGCATGACTAAATTGACTTGAGGATATTTGAAATATGTTTCTAATACTTATAACTCCTTGAGGGACACTGGGGAAAGAATCACCGTATTAGATAGCTTTCATGGAGTGCTTATTCAGTGCCTGGACAGGGGCTAAAGGCTATTTTCTTATCTATTTTAACTCTCTCCTCTATGAGATCACTGCCATAATGTTATTTTCACTTTTCGAATGACAAAAATAGAACTCAAAGAGGCTAAGAAACATGTCCAAGATCTCATAGACAATAAACAACAGAGCTGAAGCTCAAACCCCAGCTTATCTTCTTAATCATTATGAGAAGATAAACAGAAGATGCAGATGCAAAAGTAGATTAATTACAGCCCCCAAGTAATTACCTCACCAGATCTAACAGCACCACACATCTCGTTAATCATGCTTCAACTGAGGTGCAAAGAGTTGGAGTCTTTTGTACAAATTGAGGGGCCATCACAGGAGCCAAATCCCTGGCATTCTTCTGTGCCCTATATAGGTCCTATGAGTCAGAATCAACGTCACGGCAGTGAGTTTGGGGTGGTTTTTGGTTTTGTTTTTCATCTCCTTCTCTGTAAAAATGTTGAACTTTGTACTCTGAAAGTCCTGGCCCAGAGGATGCACACTCATGTTTCAGTGTAAAAGCAACCGTTCCTGCTTCTCCAGAGATAAAAGATAGGTTACAAATAGGCATCCTCAATGGGAGCCCTGTCTATCTGCCCCCATGGAACCATGTTCATTTTCAGACATGCCCTCCATTCTGGGAATCAAGGGGTAGAACCCAGTCCTACCAGACACTGGAATAAACTGAGGAGCTTGGTCCATGCTAGCTGTCTTTACTTGAAATGTGAATTCTAGCGTAGTTTGCTGAGGCTCCAACTCTCAGAATACCACCTACAATCAATATAAGATATGTAGGGGAGGATGTAAAATCAACTGAGCATCCCCCCCCCCCCAAGGTGGAAACCTTGAATACTAGAACAGAATGCTTCTCAGAGCCCTGTTCTCCTGCTCTCTACCAAGGAGATGACCTCTAAAGGTCTGTTGTCAAATGTCTGAGAGTTAACAGAAAGGGTCTGGGTCTCAGTAACACTTCCTTTAAAACAGTGGTTCTCCACTCTCCAAATGCTGCAACCCTTTAATATAGTTACTTTTGTTGTGGTGACACCCGACTATAAAATTATTTTTGTTGCTAACTGTAATTTTGCCACTGTTATGAATCATGTAAATATCTGATATGCAGGATGCATTTCATTGTTACAAATTGAACATAATTAAATTGTAAATCACTAATTATATATTGTGAAAAATTGATATCTCATTACAAGTTAATGAAATTTTGTCTTGAAGCATGGTGTAGCATGGGTAACAGGCTTCACACCAGGTACTCATATGCGGGTGTATCTGCATGTGGGTGGGCCCACCTGAAGAAGGATAGAGGAGTAGTGTCTCAGTTCCTAAGACCACTGGAAATAAGTGTTTTCCGATGGTCTTAGGTAACACCTGTGAAAGAGTTGTTCGACCTTCAAAGGGGTTGAGACCCACAGGTTCAGAACCTCTGCTCTAACAGAAGGAGACCATGAGAAGCCAAGGTCAACTCCATGTAAGTGGAAGCATCCTTTTTCTACAGGATTATGTCTTTTCTCTGGAAACAACTTGAAGTAGATGTCACTCTGTATGACCCAAATTATTCCCATATACGTGTGGTGGACAACAAAGATCCCTGAAAATATATTGATCCCATTATATGTCTAAAGGATTAGCTTTCAAGACACAATAGTTGGCACAGAAAGAAGAAGAGAAGGAAAGAGAAACATTAGTGGGTTAAACATTGGATTTCAAACTACAGTTCAATGAATCACACCACCACTCACACTCACTCACTAGTGCTGCTTCATAAGAGAAGAATAAGACTATGTACACTTGGTACCTTCCGACCAAATACCATTCAATGATGCATTATCTACACCAGTGATTTTTCAGGGATTTCCTAAGATATAGGCCCCTTCCCGGGGATTCAAGGACATAGGGCGCAAGAATCTGCATTTTAGCAATTTGCAGATGGTCAGGTGGCCACACTTGGAATAACCTAGGTGTAGATTTTCTCCTGCATTAGGATCTGAGACTGGATCAGATGGACCCTCAAGTTTGCTCAAGCCTTTTGATTCCAAGACACCCCACTATTTATATATTTGCCCTAGTTAAGCCAGTGGCTCTCGCCCTTAACTGTTTCCTGTCCTTAAATTCTCCAACAAATGACTCTGACCTCTATCACTGGGTTGTCTGTCTGGATCTGAGAAACCTATTACTTAGAACTATCTCAACATTTGATAGCTAGATCCTATAGCTATCCCTGATAAAAAACCAACTCCCAGTACAAACTAGATAGCAAGCACACCACTTTATCAGCTTTTAGTCTGCCACCATTCTTAATACTTAATCACTCCTGACCACAGTTTCCTAACTCAGAGCCTCTAGTGGAACATGCTAAGCCTAAAGTTATCTGGAACTCTTTGAAATGCCACGTGGAACTGCATCCAAATGATAAGTCCAGAAGCATTTTTGCAGAGATGTGCATCAAATTTATATGGCCAAAAGTCAAGAATTATGACTGATCAGACTCACTCACTTGGCATCGTGGCTACAGTGGAGCATGTTTATTTTGATCATTCTAACTCCACTGTTTGAGTTATGGACAGTTACCAGTTGGCATGCGCAGCTCACCAAAGAGCACAACTTAAAAATCTAAATGGAGCACATTCCCACTTCTCAGGGATGTGCTAGACACTCACTCACCAGTCACTAATAACAGGCATTCCTGGAGGATTCTGGAGAGATGACAGTGGTATTAGCAATGCAGTCTATTAACCTCTCTACATCCTTACAGAAAAAATAGACATAGTCAGTAGAAAACAGGAAACCCACAGACACATTTCCACCCAAACTAGGGACACAGCATTTCTCGAAACGCCATATGAAGAGGAAGTGGATCCAAATCATGCAAGGAGCAAGGGTCTGTGCAGCAGCAGGGAAAAGCCCTAGAGTAGGGTCTTACTTACCTGAGGAAAGAAGGCTCCCCAAACAGTCAGGAAATCTTCCCTGGAAATGGTCCCTGGGTGGTACCAATTGTTTATGCTACACTATTAACCAAATGATTGGCAGTTCAAATCCACCCAGCAATACCACACAAAGGGGGCCTCTTAATCTATCTACTTCTATAACATTATGGTTACTGAGAACCCTGTGGAGTGTACTTCTCCTGTCATGAGTTGGAATGAACTCACCAACAATTGTTGGACTTGATTCATCTTTCTCCCCAAGCCCACCAACCATCTGTTAGTTTTCTGGATGGTGGTGACGTGGATGATGTACTACCGGTTATGCTACTGGTATTTCGAAGCGCAGCAGAGTCATTCATGGTACATCATTTCAGCAGGGTTTATAGACGATACAAACTGCAGAGAAAGGCCTAATTCTGACCTAATTCTGACAATGAACCAATAAAACCATGTGCATCACAAGAGAACATTGCCTACGTGCTGTGGCTGGATCACTTCCTAGAGAAGGATATCCTGTTTGGTGAAGCCAAGGGCCAACCAGGGGTGGGGCACCCTCCATGAGATGGTTTAGCACCACGGCTCTAAGGATGGTCTGAGACATATGCTGGCAATTGTGAAGATGGAACAAGACTACATGGCATGTTACTCTGTTGTCCTAATATAGAAGGTCATCATGAGTCAGATTCCATTCCACAGTAGCAGCCACAGCATTTCCTGGGCCAATTTGAAAATTATACCTGACATTGGGGCTGAGGCTAGGAGAAAGGGAGGATGAGCTTCTCTCTTAGGGTGAGTGAATGGTCCTGGGAAGGAGGACTGAAGGGTCTGAAGCAGCAATACCCAGGATGAGCTTTCAAAACCCACCCCCCAGATCCTCCCTTCCTTCCCCCACTGCTGTGTCTAGGGTCATATCCTTTAGCACACTGGGTTAGGATTATCAACCAAAGAAATAGATGCTCGTGTATGTGTGTGTGTGTGTGTGTGTGTGTGTGTGTGTGAGAGAGAGAGAGAGAGAGAGAGAGAGAGAGAGAGAGAATCTGATTAAGAATAAACTACGTCAAAACTGCATAAGCCGTCTTGGAGAGAGTGTCATCTTCATAACTTTTCTTTGAAGCAGAGTGATTGCTGCATATATAGGATCCCACACTTAGTCAAGTTCTCTTCAAGTACTTGCGGGAGAGTCGTCAGTCCTTCCACAACCCAGAACGCACAGTGGGATTAATTAGAGAAGGTGGCTCTCATTGGGTTAGGAAAATTAATCCTAGACCCCAGCTCAACAGCATGACTCATCATGTACTCACCCAAGAAGGCAACATGGCAGATGCCCAATTAACATGCCGAAAGAGAAGCGGGAAATCACTGTAATTTCCTGGTGTACAATGGAATCAGAGTGATGGAGTGTATAAAATCATAGGTGTCCTATGCTAGCTTCACTCATGGATGCGAGGGCAGTAGCAGTGGGGGATAGAGCAACTCCATAGCCAATGATGCGTGGTGGTCCTACAGGAATACATGGGCTTGGAGGGCAAAGTTAGCTTCCATTCCAAGGGTATACTTTCCCTCCCTCCTCATACCTGGTATTGATCCTTGAATCCTTAGTGGCAAGCTAGCATAAGAAACGTAACAGCCTTCTGGAAAAGGAATTAAGAATGGATTAAAAGAGCTGAAATGCCATCTGTTTACACTTTTTTAGTATATAAATGGGAATACAGTGCCCACTCTATGGTTATTAAGATAAAACAGGATGTGTGAAAATGCTTTATAAATGAATTGAGGGTGGTGAGGAGCTTTCCTGAAAACCTCATACAGAGATCAAAGCACCTTTCTTCTTGACACAGCTGTTGACTGGCAGTCATTTTGACCGTTTATCAAGCTTATACATTCAAATACATACAGGCTCCTAATAGGTGCCAAGTCTTCCTACATACCCTGAAATGTGCTCTTCCTTGTCCACTCTCAGCTGTGCCATCATTAAATCTTCATCCTCTTGAGTTTGGGAGTCTTACCCATCCTCCAAAGAGATGAAACAATGGACAGAAATCGGCAGCTCGGTCTGGACTCTGTACCAGATGAGCTTACTTTGTACCTGTCCTTTCCTACAAATGAGAGCATTATCGACTTAGAAAGAGCATGCTATTCTCTCTTTTTATTTTTATTTAAGATTTGAATCTCATATGAGGATGATACCCTGGAAAGAGACTATTGTGTTCCAAACTTGCCTTATGGTCACCAAGGGCATTTGTGAAGCACAGTGTCCAGGTCACTTCCCAGGCTTGCTAAAACAGAACCTCTAGCAAGTGACCTGAAAATCTGTATTTTTAACAAATCCCTGAGCTAAGAGTTTTGTGATCAGTCGAGTGTAGAGAGCTCCATGATCAGGTCACGTAGAGCGCAGGTCCACAAGGCTCTCAAATCCAAGGCGGAAAGAGAGAAGGAGCGAGGGAGCTGATAGAACCCTGTCCCCTTGAAAGGGCAGGTGTGACTGGGGGCTGGACTTCTGCTGGGAGTTGCTGCTTCTCACTTCCTGGGCAGAACAGCATCATAGAAGATACAGGCATGAGCAAGCGATCCATTCACTAGCTCTGACAAGGCACATTCTAAAAGCATGCTTATCCAAAATAATTTAAGTAAAAACTAACAAAAGCGAGGGAAAGAAAAAGCCAGGTGTATTTGGGGTTTTAATTCTGCGAAGCACTGCATTTAGCTCTGGACCTACTGATAAATCAGGCCAAAGTAGAAAAGGAATCTGCTCCTTTCTCCCAGGAGCCCTGGTGGCACAGGGGTTGCTTCTTGAGCTGCTAACCACAAGGTCCACAGCTCAAAACCGCCTGCCACTTTATAAGAGAAAGAAGAGACTTTCCGCTCCTATGAACAGTTAAAGTCTCAGCAGGCGCAGGCCTGGGTCTGCTCTGTCCCACAGGCTCTCTGCAAGTTGGAATGGACCCCCTAGCAGGGATTTTGTGTTTTGTTTTGTTTTTAATTGTTTATTTCACCCATGCTGAATTTTTGGATAGAGTTCCAGCTTTTATGTACACTTTTTGGACCAGCCTGCTATTCCCAAATGGATGCCCTTTAAGGATGAGAAAAGTCATTGTCCCCCCACCCCCACCCCCAGAGTTTAACATTTTTGTCTCCATGCATTTCTAGCTCATTAGAAAAGCAATACTAACTGTATGCAAAAGACCCAGTGGGGGTTCTCCCTTCCCAAACATGGACTAGAACCTGATGAGATTCTAGCACTGCACAATCTAGAAGTGCAAAATCTGCAGTTCAAGTTTGTTGGTTTTATGTCAAAAAAGTTTTCTTCCTTTTAATGATTCAGGTAATCCTGGGGATCCAGGATCCAGGCACTTTCCACAGATTGCTCATTAATAAAGGAGCTAGTTCCAAATCAGTTATCAATTGGGCAAGTATTGTTATTTGAGTTTTCTGTAACAGAAGGAAGCTTGATGCTTTGAAAGAGTCCATGGCCTCGAGCCCAGTTCTGCCACTAAACAGCCAGGTTGCATTGCGCAATCATTTACCTTCTCTGAGCCCCTTGTTAGAATTTCAAAATCCATTAATTAAGCACTGGAAATAAGCCAAGTACTATATCCAGGTCTGAAAAAGATCACCTTCTATACACAAGATTTTCATTCTATATTGTAACTGTTTATTTCCTCATGTCAGTGCCTGGTCTCTGACACTCACTAGTTTGTCACATTAAAATGGTGAGACAAGGAGGGTGACGGGAAGGTGAGGTAGGAAGGGGGAACAGATTACAAGGATCTACATATAACCACCTCCCTGGCGGATAGACAGCGGAGAAGTGGGTGAAGGAAGACATTTGGATGGGGTAAGATATGATAAAATAATAATAATTTCTAAATTACCAAGGATTCATGGGGCAGGTGGGTGGGGTGAGAGTGGGGAGGGAGGGTGGATACCTGGGGCTCAAGTAGAAAGCAAGTGTTTTGAGTATGATGAGGGAAACAGACATACAAAAGTGCTTGGCACAATGGATATATGTGAGGATTGTGATAAAAATTGTACGAACCATCAATAATGATTTAATTTTTTTTTAAAAAAGGTGGGTGAATGCATATGCTTTTATGACTCACAGAGAGGGTGGCTTGTGGGGAGAAAAAGATGGCAAGGGAGAACAGGGCACTACTCCACCCCAGGGGAGGATAATTTTAATGTCTCCACTGGAAAGGGGGAGAGAGAGCATAGACCTCATCCCAGTGTGCCATGCCTTGAGGACGAAGTTCCTGCCCAATTAGCTCAATCAGAGAGAGGATTGCTGGGGCAGCCTCACCTCCCTAGAAGACAAGGATACAGAGGACAACACTGAAGACACAGCAGTGGGACTGGTCTGACTCGCCTACCTAGGGGCAAGCTAAGAGGGGAGCGCAACAGACCCGCACTGGAGCAAAGCCACAAAGTCCCTGAGGAACTGCCACTGTAGACTTCTGACTGGGGTCCGGCAGCGCTTGGCAACTCATCGGAACTGGTTGGAGGATATTTACAAGGGGTCCACGTGGAAATTCTAAAGGTGGGGTGGGGCGCTGGACCACTCCATCCTTGACTGCAGGAATGGGTTTGTAGAAGGGGCACCTTGGACATGAATGCTGAGAACCAAAAGGGCACCAGAGATGTTAGATAAGCAGGTCTTGGGAAAAGGTCCCCTGAAAAAAGGGGAATTGGACCCATGGATTATAACAGGGTCTGCTCACTATTAGACAAAGCGATGCTCATCTACTCTGGGTCAGGACAACAGTTAGCCTTGGAACTATTTGCATGGTCTCTCCCCTCCTCCCTCCCCCTGTTTTCTTTGTTTTGTGTTGTTGGTTTTTCTTTCGTCTCTTTTGGTGTCTATCTACAAAATATAGGCAGGATAAGAAATCGCATGGAGATGGAAATAATACCAAGAGTGAAGGGAGGGGAACAAGGAGCCAATCACAAGAGGGACAGGACACTAGCAAGGGATATAAAACTGACAGGGAAGACGGTATATCATTCCAGATCATGTTTAGTCAATTGACATGTGTCTAAGATGAATAACTGAGAAGTGAATGAAAGGTAAACATAATAATAGGGCAGAAGGAAAAAAAAGAGAAGGAACTGGAAAATACTAATCATTTATCTAAGTATATAGATTTGTCTATATGTAACTATATAAATATACTGTAATGCAATAAGGAAACAGATGGGCTTTGGCCTTCTTAAATCTTATCTCAGTACAAGAATGGTTTGTTGTAATAATGTATGACATTCACCTTATCTACATGATTGCTAAAGACAAAATGGGTGCATAAGCAAATATGGTAAAGAAAGCTGATGGTGCCTAGCTATTAAGATAAATAGCATCTGGGGTCGTAAAGGGTTGTAGTTAAATAAGCTGCCATCTAGCAGGGAGGCAACAAAGCCCACATAGAAGATAACCAGCCTGTGTTATCATGAGGTGTTGAAGGGAATAGGGATCATAAGGTTAAAAAACAAGCTATCAGACTGACGTGAAGAAGCATAGACAAAGTGGACACCCAAAAGCCACCTGTATGGACAATTGTACAGTCCCGCACAGAAGGTCATGTATCAGAGTGCAATGTGTCACTGAAACAATACATAACTATCCTCTAGTTCTTTAATATTTCCTCCCCTTACTATTCTGGTCCCAGTTTTACCTCATTAATTTTGTTAGACCTGCATGTATTCATTTATGAATATATGAATGAAGAAGATTGTCTGATGCATAAAATCCAAGACAGATAAAACTGTCAGAAATAGTAATGGCAGCAAAAATTTTCTGGGAGTATGGGAAGGGGAGGAAGGGGAACTGATAGGAAAGATGACTGTATAATCCCACTTGAGGGAAACAAATATCAGAATTGTAGGTGAACAGATACAGTAGATGGTGTAAGATATGACAAAATAATAGTGATTATTATTATTATTTTTATATAAGAATAAGGGTTCCTGATGGTGGGGGAGGAGGGAAAAAGAGGAGCAGATACCAAAGAGTTCAAGAAGAAAGAAAATATTTTGAAATGATGGTGGCAATGATTGAACAATTATGCTAATCTAATAGAATTATGGATTGTTATATCTGTAAGAGTTCCCAATAAAATTATTTTTTTAAGAAAGAAAGCACAATCTGTGAAAAAAAATAGTGAATGGATGAAAAATGAGTAAGTGAATGGAGGGGGAAGCTCTTTTTAACAACCTTTATTTTGTGCCATTACTGTTCTTTTTATGGTCCTTTTTTTACTATAAAGACTCCTAGTGGAGATGTTGGGCTAGTAAATAGTGGACTACCACGGGCAAGGTCAGTGGTTCAAACCCACCAGTCTCTCTGAAGGACCAAAATGAGATTATCTGCTTCTATAAAGATTTACAACCTCACAAACTCTATCTAGGGCCACGATGAGCTAAAATTGACTCAATAACAGTGGGGTTTTGTCCTGAATTCCAAGCCTAAGAACTTCCATCCTCTTTTTTAGAATAATATTTTATTGTGTTTTCAATAAAAGTAGGTTCCCTCTTAAAAGATTCTAAACAGCTTGCAATGTGAAATTGGTCACAATTTTCACAAGTATCCACACTCTCACTATCTATTTTACTTCCATTTCCAGTCATCTAGAGTACCTGTCCCCTTACCTTCTCAGTTTTGCTTTGGAGTAATTATTGACGGTATGGTCTGATGTGGATGGTTTCTAAAGGATCATGGCACTCATGGATAGTATTCTTGATTTTATGATCCAATCTATGATGTAGCTGAAAAATTACCTCCAGGGGTATTTTCAGTTCGAAGTTTAAAGTACGGGGTAATAAACTTCCTCTAGTTTCAACTAGAATTGTAAATCTTGTGTTTTAAAAGGTGTGAGTTCTATTCTACATCCCTACCCCCTTCAGGCTCTCTCTCTCTCTCTCTCTCTCTCTCTCTCTCTCTCTCTCTCTCTCTCTCTCTCTCTCTCTCTCTCTTTTCCATCTGTGTAGGGCTGCCCTGAATTAGAACACCCATTAGTAGTAGACAGGCACCATCCAGTTCTTCTAAGCTCAAAGTAGGTGGGGTCATGAAGGCTATCCATCCTGTGTGGGAGAAAGATGAGACTTTCTTTTCCCATAAAACATTGCCACCTCAGAAACCCACAGGGACAAGTCTACTCTGTTCTTAGGTCACTATGAGAGAGGATCGACTGTTGGCAGTGAGTTTAGTGCTTTATTAACCCTGAAACTAGGTTCTTCCCTGAGTCTCTGCTTTCCTTCTTTCCTTTAGCTCTGGATCAGTGGAGCTCAATAGTTTTATCCTAGATGACTGTTTATAAGCTTTGAAGAGGACACAAAATTAGGATGGTAAAATATAGACTTTATGAGCTCTATGATGCCAATTGGCCAAGCTGTCCCAAGAGGATGATCAATTAATCATCTCTAGGAAGTATTCATAACTGTGCTTCCATGTACTTTATTCTCTGAGTATATATACATATACGCACACATAGAAATGCCTTTAGATATGAGTACGCCTACACATGCACACGTACAAGTGGGCTTCAGAAAGCTTATGGGTAATATTCCATTATCTTTTAATTCCATCTTTCCACAAACTTTTTGAAGCACCCTCATATACACATATATCTAGAAGTACACAAATACGCATATATATGTGTGTGTGTGTATATATATATATATATATATATATATATATACTCACAAAAAGATTTTTTTGGTGAATGTTGTTGTCGTGGCAAAAGTTGGTGTGTTGTACCCCAGACATTTCTGATCCTTCTAGTCTTCCTATTGACATCACTGACCTTATCAAGTTACGCTCCTTCATCCACCCTTACCATTGCCTTCATATCACCCACAATAAGAACAAGTGCACACAGTCTAGAGAATGATTGTCACCTTCTCTCTTCCACCGTCCCCCGGAAATGAGAGATGGCCATTGGTCACTGTATATGTATACTTATTCTTGATTTTTTCCCAGTGAGATTATATAATCTTTCTCATCTTGTTGGTGACTTATTTCGTCAGCAAAACGGTTTGATCATGTTTCAAGAACTCACCATTATTCTTGGTGACTGCAGAGCATTCCATTGTATATATGTACCACATTTTGTTTCTCCAGTGATGGACACTGAGTTTGTTTCAGTCATTTTGCTATTGTGAATAGTGTAACAGATACTATTATATGTGTGCCTTTTCATATCTCATCGCTTAAATCTCTAGGTTAGGTACCTGGGTGTGGGCTTCCTGAATTTTAAGGTAGTTTTTTAATGGAATCCCAATAGTGTTTTCCATTTTACAATCCCTGGAATACATTTGAGTTCCAATATTGCCATAAGTGCACCAGCATTTATTGCTTTCTGATGTTGACATTTATATTGTTGCTGTTATTGTTTTATCAGTGCCATTTTAGCAGCAGTGAATTGTTTTGATTTATATCGCTCTAAAGGAGCCCCAGTAGTTTAGTGGCTACATGTTAGCCACTAGCCATAAGGTTAGTAGTTTGAAACTACCAGTTTGCTCCAAGGGAAAAAGACAGGGCTTTCTACTCCTGTAAATCATCTTGGAAACTCGCTGAGCCTCAATGACACGGTGGTTGTGTGCGCGGCTGCAGCCCACAGGGTTAATGGTTCAAATCCAGCATCAGCTCTCCAGGAGCATGGCTGGGCTTCCTACTCACTCTATGATACATAAAAAAATCATCTTGGAAACTCACAGGGGTAGTTCCATCCTGTCCTCTAGGGCCCCTGTGAGTCAGCATCAATTTAATGACAGTGTTTGAATTTTTGAGAATGAATGACTAATAATGACAAGCATCTTTTCATGTGTTTATTGGACTCTTTAATGGCCTCTTTGCTAAAGGCTGTTTTTAATTGGGTAGTCTTTTTGTTGCTGGTTGTTGTCCTTCATGTTGAGAGAGCATACCCTTCTTAGATACATGATACTCAAAGGATTCCTTGTCTATTTTACTTTTCTTATAAAATCCTTTGATGAGCATACATATTTCATTGTAATGAGATCCCACTTATATAATTTGTCTTAAGCTTTTTGTGCATTGATAGAAGTGTGGGGTTTATTGGGTGGGGGACAGTTCTAAATGAATTTTGCCTGTATGCTTTTCCCCAGGAACACTCTAGGTTTAATATTTAATTCCTTAAGCCATTTTGAGTTAGCTTTCACATCTTACATCCTTTTATTCTCAGAAAACTTTATTTATTAGCTGTAATCTGCCCTGTTCATTCTTATCTAACTAAATTACTTTGAATTCTATTCCATTATCCATATTGTGTTAGTTGGCTTCTGTGGGAACAGGTCCAGCACGTAGGAAAGTGGGGGCAGCAGAACCCCCAACACAGACTCTGGAGAGCAGGCTCAATGACACAGGTCTAACTTTATCAATGTTTTTGCAAGGCTTATATAGGTTTCATTGACCAATCAGATCATTTCTTTCACGTACTTCCTGGTTTCCAAGCATATCATTATAAGGTCATGGGTTTGCAGAATGAAAAACAAATAGCCCACACTGTGGGCTATGTAAATGAGGCGTTACAGGGCAAGTTATGTAAACTATGTATAGCTGGCTGAGCCAGCCATTCAGCTGTCTTACAAGACTGTTTCGCCCAGTTACATTACAGGATCAACCACCCAATTGCAGTGTAGGACGCTATTGTCTAATAGTATTACAGGAGCTTAGCTGTTACTATGGGGAAGCTAGAATTATTCTGGTAGGCTGTGTCTCAGAGGTTTAAAGCGAAAGGATATCAGATGAACTGGCCTGACATCTTATGACCTCAAGACTGGAGTTCTTTCCAGGAGTCTTGGAAACACAGGATACCCAGCAGCTTTCACCTGACTCAAGACCGGAATATTCCAGGAGACTTGGAAGCGCGGGTTCCAGATACCTGAGGACGCAGCACCAAGAGGCAGACCGCTCCAGGAGACCCGGCAGCATCCTGCACTTTCTACACCTGCCCCAGATCCATAGGTCCTGCCAAGAATGCCCCCCCACCCAGGTAACTGCCGATTCAGCTTGTGACTCATAGGACCCCCGTGTAGAAGTGGTCGATTTATTAAGCACCATCAAGTTTCCCTTGGTTAATTTTCAGAAGGTCACCAGTCCTTCTGTCTTAGTTTGGACGCTCCACTGAAACCTTTTCAGTATCACAGAAAGGCAGCAGCTTGCACCAACAGAGGGGTGGTAGATGCATTTGAGGTGTCATGGAATCCAATAAGGCTCCCAAAGAGAAGGTGAAAAGTCTACCACTGAACCACCCATGCCCCCATCCATGACTCACTTTTTTCCCTTTACCAACCAGGACTTCCCATCATGTGCTGGAGTGTCAGAGAGATTAGCTCCTCCTTAAATATAGCTAGCTGACTTACCTGGTTGTTTATTAAGCTTTCGAAGAAGGACCTGGGAAACTTCAGATGAAGATCTTTGGGGAAAAGACATGTGGATGTACTTTAGAGTGGGCCCAGAGTGTAAAGACGCTAGCATTATATGTTAACCTCAACAGAAGAGACACTAATGAAGAGAGTGGGTAGGGTGTCTCAGTCAGCCTCAGCTTTTGTTAAAATGAATTCTGGAAACTAACTTAAGATCATTTTCAAATGTTTTAATTAAGCATGTGAAACTATCCCAAACACCGACTGAACAAGACATTATATGGCAAGAACTTGGCCTATCAAAGCCTTGGAGATCACAGACTCTGTCCCCACCTGTACCATGTCTACACTGTGTTGCCCTTGCCCATGGTATTCCCAGCCCCATGGGCATCCCCCCTTCCTTTGACACACAGCTACTGAGATAGAGGAACAGCCAACACAGTGCGTCTGCTCCCAAAGAGTCGTAGATGAACAAACTCTTTCTGACACATCCCTCTGTCTCCTCATTTTTAACCCAATTAGCTATTTTTGGTGTAGGAATAGCTTCGATTATGCCACCCATCAAACAGTTTATGGCAGAGAGAAGATGGGGTTTCCTAGTCCTCTAAAGAGTTCGTCTCTGAGGCCCGCAGGGGCAATCCTACAGGACTGCCATGACTCGGAACTGGCTCGGTGGCGGGGAGAATCAGTTTATGAACTCTGACATCACATCAAATGTCTGAAATGCCACTCTCTGACCTTAGCATTATTCCTTCAGCGTTATTTAAACAATAATTGAGATATCATTTTCTCCAGAAATCGTTGCTGAGAAATTATAGATAGCATTTGAATATCATAAAA